>JASANA010000562.1:0-10038 GCA_030248095.1 Ptycholaimellus sp. GST1_10
TGCGTCATCATTCACTTTCTTCTTTCCCCTGTTTTCTTTACGACTGGCAATACGTCTTTCACATGGCGAGGAGTCTTGGAGTTGAAGCCTGGATACTCGAACACGTCCTCCAAGACCAGTTTCCGCGGACCCTCGTCTTTCTTTTCTCCTCCAATTATATATGGTTTTTTCAAATCCACTGCACTTCCAGTTGTTGATAAAATTGATTTGACTTTTGAATAGGGGAAAATATAAAAAAGAAGCATGGAGAACCATCATGAAATTGAAGTGGAGCAGGTCGATGGACGGCAGAATGTAGGTGTCCAGGTGGATAGCCTGTGCGTCGCATGGTGTAGATCCAGGGCGGAAGTTCGTCCTCTCGCAGCTCCAATGCCTCCCTTCAACTTCCTCTTTCCATCTACACTTTTCTCTTCTCTCAACTTCCTCCGCTTGCCTTAGAGCTTCAGAGAGCTGACCCGGCTGAAAAGCTGCCCACTTCTTCGCATTCTCTCCATGGTAGCGCGCATCCGCTGTAGCCCCAAAAGTCATAAGAAAGGCAAGAAAAGAGATTCCGATAAACAGAAGGAAGTGTTGCGGGGCATGTTGGTGGCTCGGTTCTTGTTGATCTCGGCCTGATTGCGCGGCTGTTTGCATTCGCTTAGCGCATGGCCCACCTCGCTGCAGTTCCAGCAACGCGGCCTGACCAATTCAACCCTCCCATCTCTCTTCACAAGCCATCAAAAGCCCCTACCCTTTAGGCTGCGTTGGAACGGGGTTGTCAGCACCCAGATCGCCTACCACGTCCATAGCATAGCTGCAACCATCATATGCCTTTCCGTCCAGCTATAGAAAGAAGAGATTGAGGACCTAGGAGCATCCTGAAGCTGGCTGTCTTGCATTTGATCGGAGCTGAGGCTGGTGTTGGGCTGATTGTCGAGGGAGAAGAGGTGATGCTGGACAGGGCCAGAGCCGAGGGCGGTGGCCACCCGCAAGAGCTCGCCCTCCAACTGCTCCTCGCTCACCGGATGCTCTGACTGTACGGCCAGGGCCAGCTTCATCCCGCCCAGCTCCAGCCGTCGCTGCACTGCGAAGCCGCCCGACTCCTCCCGCTCCCGATAACAGCCCGCCCCGATGGCCTCCGCCACCAGCTCGGCATCTCAAAGTCATTTCATTCGGCCTTCTTGGATGACAAATAGGTGGGGGACAGGAGAGTCGGAGAAGGGAAAGGCTACTTTGTTGCTCTATACGTCTGAAGTTGGCAAGGAGAGTGTTGAGCTTCTCCTCGATGGAGGCGGGCTGGCGATGGAGGCGGTCCAGCAGACGCTTCAGCTCCGGCACTACTGCAAAGATCTCCGTGGACAGCTCGTCCTCCGCATACTCAAGCCCCGCCGCTGCCATCTCAACCAGGCCCTTCTTCATCTTCTTTCTGGACAAGGTCCTTGTCAACTCTGTCCTCTCCCGGAGGTCGGTCGGGAGCAGGGCGTTTGGGCTCCGGCTCCTCGTCGGAGTCGGAGGGGAAGCGGATGTGTTTGGCCAGCGCTTTCCTCTCCTTCTTTGCCTCCTAAGTGCACAGAGAGAATTAAGTGGGAGATGTGGCTGGTTATGGCTCAAGAGAGGTAGTAAGGTGGTAGAAGGTGAAAGGACCTCGAACTGGTCGAATAGGCACTCTACCTCGCCGTCTCGGTCCGGGTTCATGGTCCACAATAGGTATGCAGGGCCCTACGGCCTCCAAAATAGAGATAAGATACTTTGAACTGCCTCCGGGCCTTCGCTAACTTCCTGCGGATTGATCGTCCCACATTGAATGATGGGAGCCGCATTTTGGCGCGCATTCAAACTGTCAAAGGTAATTATTATCGAAATCATTTAGATTCTAAAATAAAATTTAAAAAATTGGGATGTCATAAAACATTTTTTGGCCGATTATGCATTATCTCATCGAATCGGTCATAAAACATAAATGGAAGCATGTACGCTTTATTTTTCACAAAAGCTTGCTAAATAAAACCTTGCGAAAAAGAAGATGCCCTATGAATCCATTGAAATGCAAATCTTTAGCTCTCTTTTATCAGCAAACGAAAAGCCAGAAGCATTCTTCCACCTCTCGGCTATGGCTGTGCTTCGACTCCCCCTTCTCATCCTCTCCCTGCTGCCACTTCAAGTCTTTGCCTGGATGCACCCGGATCGAGAACGTCGGCTCTTGACCTGCTTGAAGACTTGCAAGTTTGCTGTATTTTTGCCGCAGCAGCTAAGAAATACTGCGAAAATGATTCAGAGAACCCGATCGCTGCGAGCTGAACACCAACAGCTGCTACAGAATCATGTGCCCGACTGAGGATCGTTTCTGCGGCTGTCGCTACAGCTGCAAAACCACTCAGGACTCTAGAATGATAGAGATGGAGAAACGACGCAAGGAGTGTGAGAAAAGCTGCGAGTTAGTGTCTTCCGGGAAAGTATGCTCATAAGTCACAAAGGTTGGGCTGCAAATACGAGAGTCAAACAGAAATGAGCAAGCCTGTGTAGGCCTTCGCTCGCCAGTTAGAAGAAGTGCCACCAATTAGAAGAAGTGCGAAACATTGAAATTTCCTGCGATGATGCAAAATCGTGCTTGAGATAGCGGAGTTTTGTTTGGATGTGAGCAGAAGTGGTGTTTGCAGGAAACCGAAGGTCTGTGAGCCGAGCTACTTTGGCTGCAGCAAATGTCCTTTTCGCTGCATATTTCCATCCACTCGACCGCCACTAGATCATGGAGACTTTGTACCTTTATGGTTCCATGGTAGGGGCTCCGAACAGACAGGATAGTTTGTGATTCGCTGATTCCAAAACCACGTGACAAATATGAAATTGATCCACAAACAAAAGTTGCTGTCTGCCACCTGGCAAGCGCACCTAGAAGTGGCATTTCCAATGGAAGCTGGTCATTCTGCATTATGCTAACAGAATAAATACCGAAGAGCCGAAAATAACAAATTTAAATAAAAAAATCTATTTCAGAATAAATTGTCGGCAACTTGTCGGGTATGTACGAGCGTAACGGAAGCCTGCTATTTTTATCCTAAAAGCAGAGACGAAGTGCATGAATGTGACTAAAAATGGAAGCATAAAATGCGGCATGTAAATCAGGCGAGGAGAGAAAAGCGATGAGTAGAGAATGGAGGACTTGTGCTGAGTGGATCTAGAAGCAGACACGGCGGCAGCAGAGGATGGCGGAGCAGAAGGACAGCACAGCTGAAAACATCCACTTCGCACTGCTGAAATACTGCCGATTACTAAACTCTGGAATGCGCCGAGTAGGGCAAGGATGGTGTTGGTGCCGAGTCCCAGCTTGAACTGCCAAACGCACCCACTTCAAATGATTTCTTTCATTTTTTTTGAATTCAGCAAGCCTGAGGGATTAACTAAAATTGCCACTTTACTTAACAAATAAATATTAATAGAGAAAAATGTAGTTTCAACGAACGCGTAGTCGAAGTTGTGGTAGTTCTCATAAACGTGGCGCATGCGTGGCCCGTTGTAAACTGAGAACACGCAATGGTCCGCAATACGAGACTGCAAACTCATTTTTCAATCCAACCACTTTTCGATGAAATCCATATGATTTTTAAAAAGTGAGTAGAAGCAAGATTGAATTGGTACCTTGGAGGCCCAGTCGTGGTCTCCGATGAGCCACCAATTGTGAGAGGCCATGAATAGGAGGGCAAGGCCGGCCAGGGTGGCGAGGATGCTGGTGATGAGATGGCCCACCAACGGATTGACCCGCCCCCGGTGTGCGGCAATGAAGCCTGTGACGGCATTGAGGAGGAACAGCGGTGAGATCCAAAGGCCCGTGTGATAGGGGCAGTAGCTGGTCTTGATGGAGCAGGCTATCGCTGCGCCTCAATCCAATCGCCAACTGAGAACTGGGCAGCAACAAGGAAATGCAATAAAACCGAGAGCAATAAGAGCGAGTATGAGCTCCAGAAGGGAGAATCGAAAGAGCCACTTGTGCTGGTCCCTGGGCTGAATGGCCTGCATGTGACTCCACTGCCGGTTGTACGGCGGCGGCGCCGAAGGCCCACTCGTCATCGCCCCCGGGTACTGCTGCATAAATGGCTGCTTGCTGCAAGTCCCCACATTCACTCTCCATTCAACCCCAGCAAAGCCTCACCTTGGGTCAGTCGCCATGCCAGAGAGGTGTCCTTGTTTTGCGCGACTTCACTTTTTGCTTTCGGCCCTGGAAAGCGGGAGGAAAAGCTGGGCCAAATGGGAAAGGGCTGCTGGAGAGGAGGGGCGGAAACCAGTCTGCAGTTGAGTCAATGCCTGGAAGCTGATGGGAGGAGGGAGCTACTGCTGAGACTGCAGGCACACACACAGAGCCTCTGGCGTAGGTATGGGCCGCAAGGAACCCGCGATGCCCTGTTTGTTTTAGCCGCCCACTGTTCCACCACCGCCTTTCTCTCGCTGCAAAACTAGGGCCCCCTCGCCTAGGCTCTGTCCCCCCATCAACACAATGAGGAAGATCTGGCGTCATCTCTGTTTGCGAAAGCATGAGTAAGAGGAGGGTGAAGGAAGGAGGAGGCTATGAAGACTAGGCTGGCAAAAGCATAGCGTAATGGATGTAGAGGTGGAGGAGAGGGTGAGGCCATCGATTGACACCTGATCCAAAGCAAATACTGTCGCCAACCCTCTCCGCTGTCCAACTTCCCTGCTTTCCTTGCATATAGAACAGTAGAGGAATGCATGAAATTCCACCAGTTTCGTTCCATGCAATGGTTCTGCTAATGCTGCTGCTAATAAACAAAACAACTCCGTGTCCTGAGAGGGATTTTCGCATTGATTTTGGCTTAACTGGACTTTTGCAGCTTTTTAGCTGAGAAGCATATCTGATTTTCTTTTACGAGAAAATTGTTAGTGCTCTCATTCTCATATGTTGTCCATAGTGTTTCTATGGTTTCATAGATTTTGTAAACGCAACAATTTTTATCGGTGGCAGACCAGACTGTTCATCATTTCCGTGAAGCTATTACATGGATGGGTAGACAGCGTTGGGGCATATGGTGCATGAATTTCACGCAAAGGTGGTTAAGCTGGGGTGTGAAGGAAGATAAAAGGGTGAAAATGTACGCTACAAGTGAAAACAGTTGAAGAAGATGAACAAATGTAGGTTTATCTAACACTGTGACTTCCCTCTCCTGAAGTTTCACGTTATAGGCTACTTTCATGAACAGCAAATATAGTACTTGGATGGTAAAAAGAAGAACGACGTTGAATAAAATGAAGGTCAGTGAAGTATTGAATTTATTTCAATAACGCGATGAATTTATTTTTGGTGTCCAGAATCGAGACTGAACTATTTTTGGGGTTTTTTGCGCTATTTAGAGCCAAATGAAATGCAAGATGGAAGGTATAAATGAATGGGAGTACATTGAATGACGTTGACAGGTTCCTCGTGCGATGGGTTAGGTGAACTAAAGGAGCTGGGAATAAGAAGGGTTGCTCATACATTCTCAGATGGGCCATGGTTCGTCTGTCATTCGGGATGGATGGTGAGCGGGGTTGGGGACTTGGAGCCTGGGGTGTTGAGTTCAGGTGTTGGGAAAGAATGTCCAGTCCTTCTGCACACTGCTTTTTCGCTACACTTCCAACAGCTCACGCCTTGGCACTCTTACAAGCTCAGACATTCCCACTATCACAAGGATGCCAACGAAGAGGCTGCCATGAAACTGGCCCTGTCACGTGATCAGACAGAATGGCTAGGATCTGTTCTGCTGCTCCAGCCAAGCCTTGTCATTCGTTCAGCTCTTTACATCGCTCTCTTCCTCTCTCTTCGGGCAACTACGGCCGCAACAAAGAAACAATGTGCCTCAAAAGGGAAGACGGCAACTGAGAGAAGCCGGCAACAACAAAAAGGGCAATCATCAGGCTCGCTCACACTCCCACACATTCACATACCTCGTATTCCCAGGTAGAGGCCAGGGGAGGGTAGAGGAGAGAGGCTAGGGGAGTTGGGGTAGGGAGAGAGGAGGAAAGGAGGAGGCAAGCGATTTGAAGCCTCGCTTGGTGCAGGGGCGCATTCTCACAGAATGAAGGAAGGAAGGGGCAACACATAGCAGACAACATCCAAGGCCCTCGTCGTGGTTGGGAAGGGAAGGAGGGGGGAGAATGAGGGGCAACAAAGCAAACTGGTCAGAAGGCCGAAGAGGAAACACTAACAACGCGAACTTTGACTCGAGACTCCTTGGCGCTCTAGAGAAACCGGTGAACAGGGAAGAGAGAGGCCCAAAAAGGTTGCCAAATAAAGAGAGAGTATGTGTCTGCGAATAGAGCTTTTCCCGGGGCTTATACTGAAAGTGGGACTTCAATTGGTGAATGGGTCGGTTGGTGTTTGGTGAGGATGTGGTGATGGAGTTTACTCCCGTACAGCTGGTCCGCGGCCCTCGTTGAAGTTGTACTGGATGACCATCTGTCGAATGCGAGCTTGGACGGCCTGCAGAATGGTAGGGGGTTGAGGAGGAGGTGAAGTAGGAAGAGAGGAAGGGAGTGAAGGAGTACCTGAGAAGCGTGGAAGTTGGCGGTGATGCGAACGATGGTCTCGTCGTCGGCCTCGGAGTCGGGGGTGTCGGGTATCTTGACGATGGCGCCGGTCATGCGCTGCATGTCGCGCACATTCTGCCCCTGCTTGCCGATGATGCGGCCGACGAGCTTGGTGGGGACGGCGACCTCGGTGACGAGGCGGATGTCGTCCAGGTAGGTGTTGGACTGCTCCGAGACCCGCTGGTAGATCCAGTACTGGGCCTTGCACTGCTGGATGTCGTTGCCGTTGATGATCACCAGCCGCTCCTCCTGGCCCTTCCCATCCCCTGCGTCCCCGTTCTTCAGGCCCACGCTGCCGCCTTCGATGCGGATGGTGGCCCCGGTGAGGCGCATGATGTTGCGGATGTGAATGCCCTTCGTCCCGATCAGAGCCCCCACCATGGAATTGGGCACGTAGACGTGGACGGACTCCACCAGGGCGGCGGCGGCCCCGCGTCCTGCGGGGAACGGCATCCCTCCGGCCCCTCCGTAGGGTCCCAGGCTCTGCATGGCAGCGTAGGGCTGCATGGGGTCGGGGGCGGCGCCGGGGAAGGCGCCGGGAGGGATGAGTGGGTGGGGGCCGTAGCCGAGATGTGGGGCGTTGGCCATGTCGTTCTCCCAGCACTGGCGGAGCTTGGCGGAGATGCGAGCCTCGGCCTCCTCGATGGCGCCGAGGGAGCCGCGGATGGTGATGGTGCGCTCGAGGTTGAAGACGCCGAGCTCGGTGTAGCCGCCGCCGCCGCCGCGGCCGCCCATGCCCATCACGGAGGTGTCGTTGGAGACGAAGATGGTGGTGTTGGTGTCCTCCATGATCTTCTTGATGGTGGCGCCGCCCTTGCCGATGAGGCGGCCGACGAGCTGGTTGTGGGCGCGCAGCTTGAGCTCCGGCTGGGGGGCGGGGGCCCCGGCCTCCTTCTCCTTCCCCGCCTCCTTCAGCACCACCCCCAGGATCCGCATCGCCGCCTTGCTGCAGTTCTCCGGCTGCCCGTACACGTTGATCACCTTCTCCATCCCCCCGTTCTGGTCACGGATCCCCCGGTTCACGTCCACCACGCACCGGGCCTCAACACCCACCATCCTTGCCTCAGAGGAGGGCTGGAGAGGAAGTGAAAACCTTGGACTCGCGGGTGATCTCCCGGATGTTGTTGCCGCCCTGGCCGATGATGGCACCGACGTAGCGGGCGTCCACGACCATGCGCAGCGGCATGTCCGTGCCCGGCACCCCGCCCGGGCCTCCGCCCATCTGCCCGCCGCGGAAGTCCCCGCCGCCGCGAGCTCCTCCGGGACCAGCTCGACGAGCGCCAGCTCCGCCGCGACGATTCTCCATGTACACTGAGGCCTGCAACTTTCTTCCGTCTTAGGTTCACGACTATACTTTTTGCAGCGCCTCCTTCCTTCTTTGGCAGGCCGCCAAGGCGCCTGGGAAACCGGTCTTCACAACCCACTCTGCTCATTTACCCTTTCTGCGAGAAAAGACAGTAGGCATAATTAGAGTGACATTTGACGTTCTGTCAGAGGTTTCAAGGCGGTGGAAATCTTGTACTAGAAAACTATTTTCAAAAGCAAAGACAAAAGTGATGGAGAAGCGCCCTTGGATTTCATCATGTCCCCACATACCTACACTCCCACACTCCCAACCTGGCACTGGTTCCTGCCTAAGAGAAGCGAAGAAAACCTTGGGCTTTCGCGAATACTCTTCTGAATTCAAAGATTTAGCCATAAGCAGTCTGATTTTGTTTGCTTAGCCATATACTCGACTGAAAATGACTGCTCATGCTGCAGCGCGCATTGAACTCAGCTATGGAATGCAAAGCAATTGGACACCCCCAACTTTGCGCGGACCAAAATTATGAATCAGACAGCCTTGAAGATCGGTCCAAGAAAGCTGTTTAGCGAAATCTAAATCAGTGGAATTCAGCAAATGGAACGATGCAGGTGGCAAAAATGAAAAGAGAATGCCTTCTAAGCAGGATTTCACGTGCCACACGCAAAGGCCATTTGCCTGCCCTCCTATTCTGATGAAGAGAGATTGAGGCGAACTCTGGAGTCTGAACCTTGATGGGGTTGTCCTGGAAGTTGTAGTTGTTGAGGCGGGAGATGGCGAGGGTGGCGTCGTACCGCCGTCTCCATCGTCACAATGGCCGTCGGGTGTTCAGGACTTCCGGCTGAAGCGAAGGTGGGGGGTGAATGAGAAGAGAGGGAAGGAAGAAGAAAGGGGAACATTGCTCGATGCTCTTGAAGCTGGCGATGGACTCGACGAGTTTCTGTCGAGCTCGTCCCCAGTCGGTGTCGGGCGGGAGGGCGCGGAGGAAGACTTTGGAGGTGCGGGGGTGGCGCCGTTGCGTCCTTCGTAGTCCTGGCTGGCCATTGGGAGAGGAGGAGGAGGTTTCCGGGTTCTGGTTGGAAGCTGGGTTGGGATGGAGGTGGAGAGGTGGAGAGAGGGTGAGAGGGTTGGGGGGCCGCTGAAGCCGGGTTGTGATCTCTGCAAGCACCGTTCGCACATCTCCCACTTACTCTTTCCCTTACTCTTTCACGCCTGCCTGATTCGCTTGGGGCCGATGAGTTGGCCTAAAGGGGGCTGATTGTAGTGTGAGTGGTTGATAGGGGCGGGGGAATGAAAGAAGAGGAGGGCATGAGGGGGGAGACAGCTGAGCTAGCAACCAACGAAGGCTGCTGCTCAAAGCGGGGTTGGGTGGCACACTTCCCATTGTAGAACTGCACCATTATTTATCGACTGCCCCCGCATGATGAAATGAGGCCTGCCCCTGGCTGGCTATGAATTTAGGCGGCGTCTCGCTCCTCTCAGACATAGATCAGTCTCTCGTCTTCACCTGGCCTTGTCAATAGGGGCAAAAAGGCAGGCGTGAAGCTCTAGCCATCAGCGATGAAAAGCGAAGAAGATTCAGGGCTGGGGGAGGAGGGAATAGAGAGAGCAGGCATGGCGAGGGTTTGCAGTGTAGGCGGGAGGAGAGGGGAGGCGGGGGTGGACGGAGGTACATATAGCGTCTGGGCTCATACTCGGTTGCGAGGTAGGAGAGAGGGAGGGAGGAGGCTAGGGGGGGAGGGAAGGGAAAGGAGAGAGTAGGCGTGTATAAGAAGGGGAGGATGGCTGTGCTATGTGGGTGGGGGGATGTGAGGGGGAAGCTGTGGGAGTAGGTTGGCTGGAGCGGCGATGGAGGGAGGAGAGGGAAGAGGAGGGAGAGGCTGTGTGTGTGTGTTGGAGTGCGCCCTGCGCGTCAGTGGAGGGGGGGGAGGGGGGGGGGCTAAAAAGCGGGCGTCCATTCTGCGAGCGTAGGAGAGTAGGTATCGTCAGCCTGTCGTCTGAGTCTGCCGCAAAAAAAGGCAGAGAGGGGAGCCAAGGTTGAGTTGCGACATTTTTTGCGCACCCAGACTGAGAGACTCAGTAAACTCGACAGGGTAGAGTTGCCACTGTTGTCCCAGGCTCTTGGAGTCAAAGTTTTCCAACTTGTTTCTTAGGAGGTTTTTGCAAGAAATCCAAGGAAACGG
>JASANA010000564.1:0-28163 GCA_030248095.1 Ptycholaimellus sp. GST1_10
GCCACTATCGACGCCCCGTGCCCTACAATTTGATGACTACGACGCACTGGAACAAGTATTTCCGTTTTATCTCCACCGTTGGCATCATCATCTCCTGCGGCCTCATCGCTCTGCAATCTGACGTCTTTTTCTCCCTGTTTTGTTGCCCATCTTCAGCTACCTCTTTTCAGTCCTTCGTCCGCCTGTTCTATATGCTCCATATTGCGGAGTGGCAGGATGAATTTCCCTACTTGACTGACAAAGGCTTCGTTGAATGGAGCCTTAGCAAGTACCCAGTCCAGCTCAACAAAAACTGGAGTAGCCGCAGCAATCGTTACCTCATTCTAATCTTCATTACGCCATCCCTCTTCACGCCCAATTTCAGACATTTTCTGCTACTTCTGGCGAGTATGGTAAGCACACCTGCTGCATTGTCCATGGACCCATAGCAAGGTGAAGATGATTCCTTGAGGAAGGCTGAGGATCGCAACTACCTGACCTCTGTACGCTGGGGATTCGCTCTCGTCTACATCTTGGTGCTTCATTTTTATCTCTTGGAACTTCACAGCTGTGCATCAGATAAATGAAGGGCATGGTGTTTGTGCGAGCACTCATCGAGTACTACATCCCCAAGCAAGGGCCTCAGCTCCGCATTCAGCTCCAGCGAGACGACTATGCTGCCCACCAGTCTTCATCATCCCTCCTGTCCCAACATTCCTTGCAAACCCACTTTTTTCAGGAATTACCAAGCAGGAGGCTTCGTGAGGTCAAAAAGCCGGAAGCAGGGGAGTAGCCAAACACAAACGCCAGACAAGGCCGCAGACGCCCAGTACATGGCGTCGTCCAAAAAAGTTGCTTCTCTTACCATTGTACGTTCTAAGGCTAGAAGTCTATGCTAGAAGCGAAGCACCTTTACTTTTGTGAAGCTTTCAAAATAAGGAAATGTTTTAGTTGCCGGAGAAAATTGTTGCCATGCCGCCCAGCGTCTGAGCTCGGCGAGAGGCCTTTGTATTTGATCTCTTATTCTACCTGCTTCCATATTCCCGTCTTTGGATTTCCTGACCCTTTCTAAGTTATGGCTTATGAGTTAATGCGTGTCGCATTTCAGTTTGTTTTCGTTTTCGATGTTTTGAACTGATTTATGTCTTGGCTTTGCTGTCTCAGCAGTATTTGTGATCATTTTACGTCTGGATCTATCAGATGTATTGTTTGAGCATTTCAGGCACGGACATTAGAATAGTAGTCTCTAACATTGACGCTCGGCTCGGAAAAGAAGAGTCCCTTTTCCCGACTTTTGCAAAAAAAAATTAAAGCATATCAAATTTCCGTGTTCCTTCATCTTGCCCAGAAAATAATTAAGCAGATACAAATAAAGGAAAATTAATGAGATGAAGGAAAAAATGGCCATTTTGAATTTACATTTTCTTAACAATAATTAAATCTTTTCGCTCTTTTTAAATCAGACTGCATAAGCCTTCAGGAATAGTGTTCAGTGTTCAATAGTGTTCAAATAATTAGTCACGAAGCGTGCCAAGTCAGAAAATAATGGGAGGTTTGTAATCGGTTCTGATGGCTTCGCCCAACTCTTTGGCATATAACTCCAGTCGTTGAGTCATCTAAATCTCTTCATCTTGTCAAGGGAAGCAGAGAGTGGAAGCAGGGTGAGAACAGGAAAGCCCCATTTGTCGCGCACTTGCCGACAGAGGTTGAGGTCCAGCTCTCCCACCAGCAGCCCGTTCGACACTCGCGACAGACCCTGTATGATGGCAGGACACTGTGATTGATGTGGAAGGAGGCGCTGTGATAGAGTGGACGGGTGTCCTGGAGCCATCCGGCGCCGCCACATAGCTGGAGCCGTAGAAGTGCCCGAAGTCCGCGTGGCCTGGAAGACAATGAGTGAATAATGATAGCCAGAATGATGTGGGCCTCAAGGAAGGCTAACTGGGCTTCCCGTTGCCACTGGTGAACTCGTTGGGATAGATCTCCTGTAAAGAGGAGCGATCCTGTGGTGTGTGTTGAGAGGGGAGGGAGGAAGTGACAGTGCCGACGCGGTTGATGGCACAGGTGAAGACGGAGTTGGCGATGGCGGCGTTGCGAGCTTCGATGCCCCAGAAAGGCTCGCTGAGGGCGCCCACGGTGGCGGAGGGGTTGAAGATTATCTCCGCCCCGTTTACAGCGTACATTAGCCAGTTCAGAGGATGGTGTCTTCCGTAGCAGATGTTCACAGCTATCTTGCCTTAAATTTTTCCAGGTCTTGCTCCGTCCACAATCTTCCCAATAACAAGGAAGCGACCAAATGGAGTCTGGAAAACTGGATGCCCGAGGTTGCCCTCCATATAGTAGGTGGACTGAAAGTTGAGGATAAATGATGGAGCAATGAGAATGATGCGATGAAAAGAAAAGCCTCATTGAAGTCACCGACGCGGGGTATGTGATTCTTGCGCGTTTTGCCAAGAATGCGGCCGTCGGGGTTGATGATGACGGCGGTGTTCCAGAGGACCTCCTGGTGGGCCCCGTCCCGCTCCAGAAGGGAGCAAACCACAACCATCCCATACTGTTCCGCTATCTAACTCAGGCGACAATTATGTCTGCCCTCATTTGGCAGCCTCAAGCAGCGCCAACCTTCTGGCAAAGCTGAACGCTGGGCCCCGTCTCCGCGTCCTCTGCAAACTCTGTCCAGGGCAGCTTCTCCCGCGTGCAGGGAAAAAACGGCGTATCTGGAAATGCGAAACTACTTGAGAAATAAAACAATTACTAATGCGCAGCTATATTGAATCCTCAAGGCTTCTTGGACTTATTTACTAAGAAGGCGGCAAACTCCAAAATTCTTGGAAGCAGATAATGTTGACGTCGGCGGCGGCTGCCAAGCGTGCAATGTGAGAGATTCTGGCGTGCACGGCGCTTCGTTGCTCCAAAAGCGGAGCAGTCGGCGCCACCGGCATCGCATGCTGCACCAGACCCACTCGCACCTCAACCATCTCTTCTCTCTACCAGCTTTTGTGTCCAGGAAAGGAAATAGAACAAGTCTTGGTGCTCGCAACTGCTCAGGCTCGGCATGGATGGCATAGCCGGCCAGCTCCACGCCCAGTTCCTTGGCTTCCTCGGTTGGGAGCTTGGCCAAGGGCGGCAGCTGGCGTCCGTAGAGCACTCGCAGTACCTCTTCCTTTTCTCCTCCCTCTAGGCCTGATTTCAAGTAGTCTTTCTTTCGCCCCAGTCCAAGCTGAATGCTGCTAGAAATTACCATGAAGAGCAGATTCCACGCTTTTGAACTCGCCCATGCCTGTTTCCCCAACCGACGTCTTGCACTGCTTTCCTTTCGTGTTCTGTGGGCTTAGCCTTATCTCTACTCGCTTGGGGATGTGCAGACCAAATTTGACCCTCTGCTCAGTTTACTCTTGCCTCTCTCAGCAAGCAAGTGCGCGTAAACAATCACTGCCTGTGAACGCGAATAGAGCCGTTTTGAATGGAAACTTGAAGGCCGAGCTCTTCCATCATACCCGAAGTGTCGAAGACCTCGCCTTCAGGCCTCAGCTCTGCTACCACTTTCTCAAAAGTTGCAAACTAAGTGAAGCATTTGATGATCGGTCTAAAGGGCTGCCTGGTTTTCGGGACAGTTGTGCAGCAGGTTCCGAAGAGTTAGCAGAGCCCACTGGCCTTGCATCGGGTTCTGGGCTTCAATGCCGGTGCATTCCAGCGCTGACATGAGGAGACCTGGAAAAGCAATTGGGAGATTTTCACCGCGACAAAAGAAAGAACCTGAGGAGCGAGCGAAGTGCTGCCTATTCGGCTGGTCCCCGATCAAGTTGGCGATGAGCTGAAGCAAGTGGCGCTTGAGGCCGTAGTAGGGCGAGGAGGACAAGGCCTCTGCTCCTGCGCCAGACATCTGAGCCATTTCCCATTTCCTTGAGTCATTTTCAAAATGGCTATAGAACAGCTTCGAGTTTGCGGATGGGTGCCAGCTGAGGATGGCCAGCCTTGCCCAAGTCCACCAGGCCTTTCAAGGCCAGGCCTGCTGATTCGTAGACTTCTTCGTCTGACCTGCACTCACAATCTTTTTCACGATTTGACGCTGGTCAACAAATGTATAAAACATGAGCTGCTGAAGAGTGGCTGGCTGAGCAGATGCAGTCGCCAGCAGAGTGGCGAGTCCGCCAAATACTTCCACTCCCTCATCTGGTCTTTTCGCTGCTTCCTCAAATGTTGGTTTCCAAATTTAGGCTCATGAGAAGAGAGTGCTAATGCGCCTCGCCTTAAATTGGTGCATGATATAGCGTAGGGATTCTGTGCCTAAGCTCTGGTGGCTAGCGGCGTCCTGCCCCAGCTCCAGTAGCAGTCCCTTTTGTCCTTCATTCAGACTGGGGTAGACTTCGGCAAGGGCGTCTGAACACTTGGCCCTCCTCTTAGGCCTTGAGACGAGAGGATATTTGAGAAACTGGTAGAGGCCAGTAGTCGATGCGTCAAAAGTGTGGTCCACTCGTCCAGTTCCGCCCGATCCTCACTCAGCAACACGGCGAGAAGGCTCGCATGAAACTGACAACTCCCTGGCTGCGAGTCACTCAGCAAGCAGTTGTACAGCACCTCAACGTGTCTCTGGATGCAACGATGCAAGCAGGCCATTAGTAATAAAGTGTGCAGACCATTTTGGAGAAGCGAGCCATCTTGACGTCTTCGGAGAGAATCATGCGCAGCCAAAAATCGCTTGGAAGACTAGCCATCACAAGTTGTCGCCCTTCATCATCCCCTCAAATTCCTTCATTTTACTAGCAGAGCGCTAATAGTGAAGTTTACCCGAAACAAAATTTCCAAGGACTTGGAGCAGTATGCGAGTTAGTTGTTGGCAGTCTCCTGTAGAGTTTTGCCGCATCAAAAACTCACAAATACGCTGCACCGCAGAATATTCAACCAGCAAATATCTGCAGCAGAAAGCATAGAAAAATAAAATACGATTCGCTTTCTTACCTTGATTCCGGCTCCTGAGCGCAAGAATTGCGGATAGCTCGAAAAGCGTCCAGCAGATTCTCTGACGACTCTGCCCAATCAGAGATAGACATGACAATATTCAGTTGCTCCTCCATGCTCAAAGCCTTGTTGTGCAAACTGCTAGGCAATGTCAAGTTTCGAAATTGACAGCGATACGATGAATAGGCTGAATTTGCGATGTTTGGCCCAAATAATCAATAACAAAACAAATATGTTTTATTCACCGGCGGCTAAAAGCAAGCAGCTAAATTAAAACAACGTAATTTTGAGAACAAGGTAGCAATGAATACATGACGGTCGACAAAAGCATTATCACTGTTCAAGCTTGATAGAATTGCTGAAGTAGTTGAGAACATCTTCATAAAGCGTATAGGGTATGCGATACTTCAACGCGAGCAAGTCTTCCATTTGTTTCTCCTTCTCCTCCTAAAATTACAAATTATACGACCCTCCGTCTCTTTTCATATCAATAAAGCTTTATTACCTGCAAAAACTCCAGCAAGAACTCTGGGCAAATCTCCTCTTCCAAAATGGCTCGATTTTGAGGTGAACTGTAGATTGAAAACTGTTCCATTAAGGGAGCTAATAAATTGAAGGAAACTTGTAAGCAGCAGTAATGAGAGTGGGCAAAAGCAGTCGGCGCAGTATGGACTTGGAGAAGTAGGCGAAGGGGAGTAGAGACAAGGCTCGTAGCTCACTCAAATCCCCACCTCTACCCAGCATCTCCTACATGCCAATTCTCAGTCTCTTTCTCGCTTTCTCTGGGACCCATAAGCTCCACCTGGTAGAAGGGGTGAGCGAAGCAGAGGTGGCCGAGGAGGATGAGCAGAGGGTGGAAGAGGCTCGCTGCAGCCTGGCTGGGACCGCACAGGGTGCAGAGTTTGAGCAGGGCCCGTGCGATGCCCTCTTGACGCCCTCCTCCACTTCCTGTCTGTGCCTCCAACATATCCTTTTCTCATCCTCATCTACAGATGCCAGGCGGTGAGTCACTTTGAAGGAGGCGTTGTCCAGAGTCGCGATGAGATTTATGGCCTCAAGAATGCGTGAGAGGCAGACCTCCTCGCATTCTGCAGCAAAAGAAATTCTTCAATGTCGTCCACAGCCTTTAGGTCTAGTATAACCGTCCAGTGGAGCAGAAGGTTGTGGCCTGGAGAAGAGAAGGGCGTGGAGGGCTTCGAAGAGGCCGCAGTGGGTCTGACTGAGACTGGTGACGAGATAATGACAGCCCTTGCCTCGCTCTGATGTCCTCAAACACATCAATCCTTTCCTATTGGATTGATGGGTCGTTGGTCTGCTGACATAGGTCCCAGACGCAGCGAAGAGCGTAAGAGTGCGTTGAAGGAGTGGAAGAGGGGCAGGGCGAGAGAGAGTCGCGCCTTCAACGTCCCGCCGGCCAGCCAGCCCCAGATGGAACTCGCCGCTCCGCTTGCACTCATGTAGCTGCAAACTCATTGTTCTTCTTCCCAATCCCTTCATGCAGATTTAGAGGGGAAGTGCCTGGCCAGGAGACCCAGCCTTTGCTCCAGGCCATCTAGGCCGGAGGGATAGGAGGAGAAGAAGTCTTCCATCACTAGCTCCTCAGACCAGGCCAAGGATTCTAGTGAAGCGGCCAGCAGTCTTCCCGCTTCCTTCCCCACCTTCATTCATCCAAATAGGTGCTATCAAAAAACGGGATCTGAACAAACGAAAACCTGATGCTGTATATCCTTGCACTGCTTGAGGCCAGGCCCACTTTTAACTTCACTTCCGGACACCTTTTCCGCGCTCTGGAATTTGGAATTATGACAGCAGCTTGAAGGGGTGCTTCAACCTTGAGGCAAGCTAAGAAGCGATCAAAGAGGAGGCAGAGGCGGTTGGTGTAGAGCAACTGTGCTGACACCTCCACACTTCGCTCCGCCAGCCAGCGCAACAGCTCCAGAGCTTGAAGACTGCATCTGCAAACCATCTTTTAGTATTTTAGCATCTTTATTCCATTCCTAGCCGTCTTAGAACTCAAGCTCAACCTTGGTGGTAAGGGCGCAGCTGCATTGGACTCTGGCTCCAAAGGCAAAGCGTAGCGGTACAACACCTCTACTCCACCACACTTGTGCACCCTTTCATCAAACGTCTTTGATGAGTGGATGAATGAGTGGATAGAAAGTGAAACTCGTTGATTTGCTTCTCATCAGCTGCCAGCATTCGAACGAGCTCTCCCAGAAGACGCTGGACTTTTAGCACTTCAGCATCATTCCAGGACCCTGTCAACACATTCATTTCATTTCTTCTCTGACCGAAAAGAGGGGGCCAACCTTTACCCGTGCCGTTGCTCTCCAGCTTAGTCTGGAGCTCAGTGATATTGCGCTGAGGCTTACTCTGGCTGCCCAGTGACTCCTTCCTGCTCTTCCAATACTGCTCGAACTCGCTCTGCCTTCAATTGGCAACAGCCATTGATCCAGACTATGATTACAACAAATAATATGGCTGACTCCTAGAACCCCCCCCCCCCCCAAGACTTACACCCCCCCTCCCCCAAGATATACACCCCCCCAAAATATACACCCCCCAAGGCCTATATATTGAAAATTTTTTTATTGCCTTAACATACTTCTCTTTACATATCTCGAAATTTAAACTCACGGAATTTTCATGTAGATGATTAAATACCTACTTTTTTTTTTACAAACATAGTTAGTCTATACCGGATGGCGGGCGCATGCCTACCAGGAGTAGGGGCTTGTCCCCTACCAGGAGTACCTTTCAAGATTCCAACTCAAAAGCTTAGACGCATGCTCGTCCTCGACGAGGTCATGACTGTGGCAGTACCTACTAGTTAGTCTATACCGAGTTCATTGATGTTTTAAAGTGCTCAACTCGGTAAGGACTAACTAGTAGGTACTGCCACAGTCAAAGGATGAGCCTTTTAGTTTTTGTGTTGGCTACGCCCTATATAGCGGTATAGACTAACTAGTAGCATGACGAACACGGTATAGACTAACTATGTTTCAAAATAGTTGGTATTTAGTTGTTTAGAAAAAAATTCCTTGAGTTTAAACTTCGAGATATGTAAAGACAAGTATGTTAAGGCAATAAAAAAATATTCAATATATAGGCCTTGGGGGGGTGTAATTCTTGGGGGGGGGGGGGGGTGTATATCTTGGGGGGGGGGGGGGGGTACAAGGCGCCAGCCAAAAATATAATAATACAATCTTACTCCATGATTACAATGCAATCCAATTGAAAATTACCTCTGGCTCATTTTCTGACGAATTTTCTGACGTCGTTTCTTGGCGGACTTGGCGGAGTCATCGGAGCTGATCTGGCTATCCAAGCCCGTGAGCTGATCTCCGGAAGCCGGGGAGATGGAGCTTAGCAACTCCTTTGCCTACACACCACACTTTATCTCACTGCCAATGCATCCTCACCCTCCTCTCAATCTCACCCCAATGTCCTCTTGGCCAGTTTCTCGAAGCGCTTTTCGGTGCTCCAGGCTCTCCACATGCCCCATCAGCTCCATTTCGCTCCAGATCTGTCAGCCTCATTCCTCATCCTCTATTCACGCCACTTGGCAATGGAGAGATGACCAAGGAATTGCAGAGGGTGCAGAACTTGGCCTTGTCCAATGGGCGGGTATTGAGTCGTGTCTCATGGCCACCCTTCTCTGCCGCTTCTAGTGCCGCAGCGTCCAATCGATTGGGGGCAAGATGGAGCTCAATTGGAGCTCCCAAGCCATCTGTGCTGCGCCATCGTCTTCAATGCTGCTGATTCGAAGACCATTTGCTGTTCCAGCCAAAGGAGGAACCGGTTTGGTTGGCTGACAACTAGCGGAGTATCCTGTTTGGTAGGGGCGGGGATTTGCTCGGGAAGCTTGGCGAGGAGGAGCTCCGCTGATTCTGCCTGCGCTGCCTTAGCCGCCTTGATCTCCGCAATCTTTCCCTCTCTGCAGCATTATCAAGCGGCTCAAAAGCCAATATTTGTCCAAATGTACATTTATGATCAAATTGAACAACAATAAATATCATCTAACAATCACCATTGAAACTCTGGAAATAGCCATGAAATGAAAGAATGAATGAAATGGAATTCTCCAACCTCTCCCTAGCCTTGAGTTTGGCCAACTGGAGCTTGTGCAAGTCCGCAGAGTGTCTGGTAGCGGATGCTCTATCGGCCCTCTGCTGTCGGCGCAGTGCGTCTGCCTTGAGACGAGCCTCTCGAGCAGCGTCGGCCTCTCTTCGTCGCTCCTCCACGGCGGCTTCCCTGGCAGCCTTCTCCTCCGCCTTCCTAGCCCGCTCCTCCCCGATGCTGGCCAGATTCCGCGCCAGCTTGGCCGTCCGCCGACTCGCCTCCTGCTCCGCCTCGTGCCGCTTCCCGTCTTCGACCAGATCACGGATGAATGCGATCTCTGCCACCTACAACATACCCCTTTCGCCCATCAGCTGTCTAGAGGTGGAGGGCGACTTTCTCCTCCTCGTCCTTGGCCTTCCGGATGATGGCCTTGAGCTGGTCCTCTCGATTCTCCGAGGCCTTGACCATCTTGGCGGTTAGCAGAGCTGCCTTGGCTTCTCGGATGCCCGCCTGCTTGGCGCGGATCTCTTCCACCTTCAATACCACACATTGCTTCAATACCAGACAATGAAAAGAGTGTGGACGATAGAAGGACCTTGGCTGAGAGAAGCCTAAGACGCTCTTCCCGTTCGGCTAGTAGGCGAGTGCGCTGCTCTTCTGCCTTCGCCTGACGCTCTGCTTGTCGTCTCTCCGTCTCTTCTGGCCGTCTGCAAACGCACAAATTATTAATTGAATTGAAAAGGAAAGTTGGATGGGTGAAGAAACCGCTTCCTGGAAGGTGAGCTGAGCTTCTCGTGTAGCTGAGCGCCTTGGCCGGGCTTCCGCAGGAGCTGAGCCTTGTGCTCCGCCTCCACCAGCTCTGCCCACCCGCACGTCGACAGGAACCCACTCGCCTCTCAAAACTCACTCCCTTCCCTTCACTCCAGCCCTACCTCATCCTTAGACTAACGCTGCCACTGAGCAATGAACTGGGACCAATCCAACTCCTTCAATTCTTTTGGCTGTGTGGCGGAGCTGCTGGTGGCCGGGCCTTCGTTTGCATTTGTAGGCGTCGGAGTGGATTTGTCTATTGGAGATACGGCGTCTAATTCCTCTGCCTCTCCCCCTTCTTCCGCTGCAAGCTATGGTATTGGCTGGCGTAATGAAGAGGAGTATTGCGTGAGTGCCTTGTAGATACTGGAGCTCAGCATCAATGTCCTTGCGCTCTTCTTCCTCTATCTCTTTCACCAGGCTCTCCTCCTCCTGCGCCAGGCTTTCTTCCTCCTCCGTCAGGTTCTGCCAGGCCTCGTCCTAAATGAGACATGGACATGGAGGCGAGAGAGATGGGGAGGATGGAGTTTTAAAAACCTGCTCCCAGTCAGGGTCGAAAGGATAATCGCCAGAGTACTCAGTAAGGGCGCGGGTGCTGCTGCTGTCCTCCTCCCGCGTCTGAGTTGGGGGCAGAGATGCCAGGTCCTGAGCTGGTAAGGGACTCTCGCTGGCCTTTTCCTCTGCGCCCACGATGGTGGATGCATCCGCTTCCTGCCAAGACAGAAGTTTCCTTGCTAAAGCTGAAGAAAGAAGGGTGAAAGAAGGTTAGAATGCCTCTGGGGCAGGCCGATGCTCCAGTTCCAGGGGCTCCTTTTCGTCGCCCACCTCTTTGATGCTCTCCAGGCTCAGGGCACTCTCCGACGGCACCTCAACAGATTTGCCAGCTCAAAAAGAGCTATATATGATGGAAAACAAGAGCATACAAGTGCAATTTTCTTGCGAGCGCGAAGGAGGCGGGAGTCTGACTGGCGAGGCTTGTCCTTGGAGCTCTTCCAGGAGAGGCCGAGGCGGTTCATGGAGGACGGACAGCTGTTGGCCCGCTTGGGAAGCAGGCCTGCCGAACGCTGCTGCTCCCACTTCTCCCTGCACCCACACACATCACACATACCCTGCAGCAAGAGGAAGAGGAAGAGGGAACCGGAGCTCGGGCTGCTTCCGGTCGAAGAGAACCTTGCGGCTGTAGGCGATCTTGGCCAGGGAGGAGCGCGTTTGTGGAATGTCCATCATCGATCGCGGACACATCACACTGCAACAATAATGGCAATAATGGTTTATTTTAAACATAATTTTTAATTGATCTTTTACATTTACAATTTTCAGCCTCAGAAATCTTTTTTTAAATAGTTGAAAATCGGAATTTCAGTTTTACCATGGAGTCAATGCTTCTGTTCAACATCACCAATGGCACATTTCCACTTGCACTGGCCAGTGAGGACAGCAGCAGTGAAAAGATGGGTCTCTGGAAATCTTCCTACGTCAGCTTGGTATTCATCGCGGTGCTGCTTCTGCTGGGTGCCATTGCTCTAAAAGCTTTCTTCTGGCGGCACAAGCATTCTGCCCTTCTCCCCATCTCCAACCCACCACGGCCCAAGCAGACGAAGCTGAAGTGCAAGAGCCTGCGAAACCTTCTTTACCCACAGGCGCAGAAGGAGGGAACGGAGGCGAGCTCTGTGAGTGTGACGGGAGTGAGTCGGGATGCGGCCTACTGCTCCGGCGCCGTCAGCGATGCCAGCCCTCTTTCAGAGCTCACCAAAAGCACGGCCCACGACACCGACCTCACGCCCTCCTCCACTCACCACCTCTCTGTCTACTTCGACGACTCCCTCTCCTCCGAATCCACCACCGCCTCCAGCCACAGCCAGGCCGCCCGCTGTTCCGTTCAGTAGTTCTTTTGTTGCTTCACATTTTTGTGTTTTTATGTATTTTTATCTTTTGAGTGCACCGTATTCATGTCTTTTTATGAATATGATATGTAAATGTATTTTGAATTGATTCATTATGTACTCGCAAAATGTTATTTTTGCTGTGCAATTTAGTTTTTGAGTAAATTCAGTCGAGTTTTATAAATGCAATATAGATTGGTCTTAAACTTTAAATTTCAAATCTAACATGGTATGAATTTCAAATCAAATTAAAAATTAAGCAAGCAAAACTAAATCGAACGTAAGCGTTTATCCAACCTTGGCTCACTTACTGACTATGCTTCATTTGTACAGACTTTTAGAACTTTAGGGAAATTTAGACACCTTTGTTGGTTCCGGTTTATTAATGGCTTGCTTTGCACTTTGTGACCACTGCATGTTAAATGTGCAAAAAGGGGATTTTAAATAAAATGAAGATAACTTAGCGCCAGGGGTGCGTCCGGCGAATCCATGGCTGCCCACATTCTGGGCCTTCGGTGGGGCTGCAGACTGTGCAGCAACTGGTTGAGGCTGCTGATGAGAAAACACGCCAGCCGCCTTCTTCCGTCCAACTCGCCGACGTACGAGAGACCAGCCGTCGTCCTCCTCCTCCACTCCTCCTTTAGCAGCCACTCAGTTCCCAGTGCTCCGAGAAAGAGGCTAAGAATGGAACCGGGAGGTTTGGAGGGTCCGGGATCCGGCGGGGCGTCCAGAGGTGAGGGCGGATTGGGCTGCGAAGCGGGCGGAGAGGAAGGATGTCCGCGCACCTTGTCCGCATAGGAGGCTGAGCTGGAGGAGGGACTGGAGGACATCGCACGGTTCTGTCCAGGCCCGCCCACCGCTCCTCCGCACGTCCCAATCCTTCAGACATCCAAGAAATGCCCTAAAACGGCGCTGAAATGGTGCTGGGAACAGGATGGGCTGGATGGCAAAGGGTAGGCCGTCGGTGGTGCTGGTAGGCGGTAGGATGAGCGGGGCGGGGAGGGCTGGCTTGGAAGGACTGCCGGCGGGTCCCGTCTTCCGAATTTCCCAGCACACCCCCTTTCTACTGCAGCAACTGCCCTGAATGGGGACTGGGAGAGGCTAGAGATATTGCACCTGTGCGCCGGTTCGTAGGTGTCCTCCACCTGAAGCTGATGAATGAGCTGCTGGAAGTCGACGGCGGAGCGATGGAGGGTCATCATGGCCTCCTTGCACTGGAGCACGGAGCGGTCGTGGCGGCAGAACTCGTAGATCTCGTCCACCGTGTGCTGCAGCGTCGCGAACAGCTGGCTCCAGTTACGCGTTCGCACATCCGCCCGCCGCCGACGCCCCGTCCTCCCCTCACCCGGGCTCTCAACTCCCTCTCACATCACCTCATCATCATGCCACATTCCTTGAGCTGCTTACGGGCAGGGCAGAGGCGGACTGCGGAGACCTGAGCGGCTTGGTTGGAGAGGGGAGGCAGGGAGAACCGGCGGAGGTCATGCAAGGCTGCTCTACGAGCACTCGCTCCACGCCACCTAGGCCAGTTGAAGGTGTATGTAGAGGGCAGAGTTGGAGAAGGAAAAAAGGCATACGCGGCTGGCGCAAAGCAGACTCCTCCGTCTCCACTCGCAGCTCCTTGTCCACCTTCATCTTCCTCTCAAGCTTCCGACTGGGCCCAGAATGCAATGTGAGTCTAGTGGGCAGGGATTATTCAATGCATGGAGGAAGGCGGGGTCCCTGGAGCAGGCTGCTGCCAGGCAGCCACAACTTCCCTGCCTTCAAAGCTCCCTACGTATTTCCGGCAGGGCAGGGCGGCCTTCAAGCAAGTCAAACCCCCATTGACGTCCACATGTGCTTGCCCCACCCGCCAATGTAAGACAGGCTCCAGTTCTGACTCATAGCCCAAAGCCATGAGCCGCCCTGAACTGAACGAGGTAGACCTCAATTAAAGCGCCTTGATGTAGTAGAGAGAGGGAAGAGGAAAGGGAATTGAAGGAGGTGCGAGTGTTCAAGACAGCGCGTGAGCGTGAAAGGCACGAGAATGAGGCCGAGCTCTACGCCGTCATCAATACTCTCGAGTGCCTTGAAAAGGCCTACATTCGCGATCTAGTCGGAGCCAAAGAGTTCTACTTTTTACCTTCTTCCTTTCGATCAAGTCATCAGCTAGAAGTAAATATCGATCTATTGCTCCGTCTTGACGGTTTCAAAAACTAATTAAAACTGCTGATATTGCAGATACACAGGTGCTTGCCAAAAACTGCTGGTGCAGTTCAAAACATGCTTCAAGCTGGCGAAGAACGAGGAATTCTCGACTGTGGAAGAATTTGTGAAGAAATACCGGGTAAGTTAAACTTGAGAGCTCTTCCTAGAATTGTCAGAGCCGGTTTTCTGCTCTAGATGAATTGCCCGGCGGCGGTGGGACGAATAGGCGAGGGCAGGCCAATCACCATACAGGACGACAAGGGCAACACCAGCGCTTCCATCGCCGCCATCGTCTCCGTATTCCCCCCTATCCCCATCCCTTTTTCCCCTCTCCCAAACATCTGCCTCCAGCTCTTCATCACGCTGATGGACAAACTGAAACTGGACATCCGGGCAGTGGACGAGTTGCACCCCGACTTGCGCGATCTCCACGACACTCTGCTCCGAATGGCCAATCTTCCGCCTGATTTCGAGGCCACAGCCAAAGTGGCCAACTGGTGCTCCCTCCGTCTAGTGCTCTTGGTGAAAGGAGAGAAAGAGGAAAGGAAGACTGCTGAAGGCTGAGTCAACTGGATAAGATGTCGGCATCGGAGGAGTTGGCGGAGGAGCGAGTTCGCCAGATGGTCTTTGACCTAAACTCCGCCTATGATGCTTTTAATCGCTATTTGCATAACGGATAATCTCTGCTATCTCAATATCCATGCCACCGTTTCGTTTTTACCTCAACTTGTACCAAACCCAGATTATGAAAAAGGTATTCTCAGCTAAGATGTGCGGTCTCATCTAAGTGCAGAAATAAGGCCAATAGAAAAGGAACAATGATCTATCAAGAGAAACTAATAAATATTTGAAAAATCATTGATTAATACTTCAAAATGCCACTGGACGAACCTACATGTCATCACGGAAGTGTGCATGCCTCCATGATTCCAAAAAGGTATTGACGAAATATTAATATTTCCCGATTTATGGGCAAACCTAAAATTCTAAATATATCTTGATGCATTCATCAAGACTTTTCTAAATGTTGGTAATTTTTTCTTTATTTAGGGTTCAAAACCTAATATTCTATTATTTTAAAATAATAACAAACATATTTTTTTTTCAATTGAATTAGTTTTTGTTTAGATGAGGCCGTGCATATCTTGGCGAAGGCACGAATACCTTGTTTGGTTAGTGAATAAATAAGTGCAAAATCTAGATACAACATGGTCATAGCTTATAAATTTCTTGGTGAACTTTAAATGAATATGGTGAAATTGAAAAAAAATGGAGAATATTGAGGATAATCTAAAAGTTGTTGCTGTCCATAATTCGGTCTTCAAAAAGCAATTGTAAAAGTGACAGAAGTAAATCTATCTTTCTACCGGCTTGCTTCCATTGTTGAGGGTCCGGGGGCAAAACCAGGCGAGACGAAAGGCCGCTTAAGAATCGACAATCAAAATGATTGCTCTAGAATCAAGTATTAGGGATGAGATCTTGAACAAATTAGATTTATTATTAATAATAAGTTTGAAATATTTTTTTCTCGATGCTTGAATTGACAGTCAACTAGCATTTTTGTTCTATTCGATACAATAGCAAGGCCTATCTGCTCAGAGAGAAAGAAGAATGCGGATAGTGCGGGAAACAGGGATGGTAGGGGAAAGGTTGGCGTTGGAGCTGAAAGTGGTGCGGGTGCGCATCGGGAAGCTTAGCCTCGGCGTGGCTGGCGGTGGCAATGGCTTTTCAGACAACGCCATGGTTTACATTTTCCACTTCCTCATTCTCCAGCCTGCCCTGCAGCAAGAAAGTGCTTTCAGCGTCTTCACCTTCGCCAAGAGGAGGCCGCGGAGCCCGCCACTTTTTGCCTCAACGTCGGCCTCGTGCATCTCAAGCACATATCCTACCATTTCTCCAAACATTTCTCGGTTAGCTTTATGGCCCCTTTTTAGGAAATGTGGGTGATTTGGTTGGGTAGCAATTTCGATTACTTTGCTTAATTTATGTAGATTTAGACTTGCATCAATGCCAATGCCTTTAATGCTATCACGCAACGTGGTAGTAGAGCCTTTGGTCGACTATGGTGAAATTCGCAATACAAATGAAGATAGAGCAAAAGAGGGCCATTGAAGGCATTGTTTTGCGTTATGACGCAGCATTGCGGCCAAAGGATGACGAGTGTATTCGGGGAGCTGATGACGGAGCAGTCCGATCAACGCTTGCCCTGGTTCGACCCTGACTCCAACAATCCTCGGATTAGGTTCCTCCTTTTCCGCTATACGAGAAATGATGCCGAGCTGATATGTTTTCGGGAATCTTTTTCTCAGTGAGAAGAAAATTGAGGGATTGAACCCCGTTTAGAACAAAATATACATTATCTAGCATTCAAGTAGAAGGCAGTAGAAACGGGTTGCGGAAAAAAGTGCCACTGAAAAAAGTGCCCCGGAAAAAGTGCCCCGGAAAGAAGTGCCACCGGAAAATAGTGCCACCGGAAAATAGTGCCACCGGAAAGAAGTGCCACTGGAAAATAGTGCCACCGGAAAATAGTGCCACTGGAAAATAGTGCCACTGGAAAATAGTGAGAAAAGAGGCCCACATTTGGTTTGCTGATGGTACCAGATATAGCACATTTTCATTACAAAATCATTGAAAAATATTACAACAACTTAAATATTCATTAATTATGCACTTGTCCTCATCCAAAATTGTTTGCAGCATCGCCATCTCTACACTAGTTGGTTTTAGGCCGTGGCTGTGGTACATGGCAGGGCTTTAAGCACTTTTCCATTTTGCAGTGCACCTTTCCCTTTTCTCTCTTGAGGTGCATAAATAAACTAAACCAAAGAACATAGTACTGCGAAAAATTTCACCCTACTTTCAATATGGTACTTGCACTTTGGTAAAGCAGGCTAATAAAATGAAAAAAGTGTGCAACTGCATAATACGAAACATTAATAATGATAATATTAAAGTGAAAAAGATGAAACAAGTTTAAGAGAGGGTTTCTGTAAGGGTCGAGAAACTTGGAAAACATTTTTTACTCGGATTTTTAAAAGTTGGCATAAATTGAAAGAGTATTTAGTGGGATACTTAGCGCTGCAAACCGTTTCCGAAAATTCGGCTTTGTTCCAGAGATATGGCTGTTTATGTAAAGTAAGGTCAAAAAATGGCCCAAAATCGCCATTTTTGGGGTAGTCTTCTTCAAATAACCATAACTCAAGCTAGGGTTGGTCTCTTTTGAAAATTCAAAGTGTGAGCTTTTCCCTGGAACGTGTACAATTTTTCTAACCCCAAACGTTCATAAAAAGGCATTTTGAATGACCGTTAGGGCGGTTAAATCCTAAAAGTGACCAAAAATGAGACTACAAAAATTTCAATTTTTCGTTATTTCCTCGAAATTTCAATGAATGAGCACCACTTTTGACCCAAAATTCTGAATTTTCAGGTAATTTTCGACCTAGGGGAACATCGTTTATGGTTCAACCCGCGTGCGCAAACCGATACCATTGCTCTAAACTTGGTGATGTCTAGGTCTAGCCCTATGTTATAACATAGGAGAATATATCTGAAACTAAAGTTTGGCACTAAAAACTTCCCATTCCTTAGGATTTCGATTCAAGCGAATTTCCTTTTTTCGGAGTAAAAAATTTTCTCGAACTTTACAGACACCTTCTCTTAATCTTGAAGATTCTAAACAATATTTATTGGTGGCACTATCTGTCAGTGGCACTTTTTCCGGTGGCACTTTTTTCCAGTGGCACTATTTTCCGGTGGCACTATATTCCGGTAGCACTATTTTCCAGCACTTCTTTCCAGTGGCACTTTTTTCCGGGGCACTTTTTTCCGGGGCACTTTTTTCAGTGGCACTTTTTTCCTAGACCCAGTAGAAACCCATGGTGGGCCGGAGCGGTGAAACTCCATGGGGGGCAGGCAAAACGCTTGGGGGCAGGAGCAACCCATGGTGGACAGGAGAAAAAGCCTTACATCTTAGCTTACACCTTACATCAGCCTTACATCTCAGCCAGGGGACCTTACATCAGCCGAATATACTTCAAGATATGCCAGAATTTAAGATTGAAAATTTAATTTCAATGATTGAAGCTTTTGAATCAACAAGCCCAACGGTGCAGTTTTGCAGTTTCATATTTTCAAATACCTTGGAAATTTAATAAATTCAGTTCTATCAAAAAGACGCAAAAAGGAAAGTTTGCGAGTATTTTTATGATTTTTGCATTTTTTGCAATCTTTAAAGAACTAAGCTGGATCAAAATCAGGTTTCTAACAGCCTTTTGATTTTTTAATAAAATTAAATTCTTCCTTCTTTAATTAGGCGTAAATTTGCAGATTTCTGATGCTGGTGCTGGCCTCCGGGGAGGGCGAAATGCCGCCAAAAAAGCGGGCGGCAGAGCTTCTGAGCCATTTCGAGAAGCGCGTAAAGCCTATCCGCCCAAAAATCAACGGCCCCGGTTTTGATCCTTCTCCTCCACTTCAAGCCTATCTCATGTGGATGCAGAAGCGCTGGGCCTGACAGAGGCCAGAGCCTTGCTCCTGCGCATCCAGCCGCCTACCATGGCAGCTTCCGAAATGCGGAGTGAGGGAGCAGAGCCGATGGCGAAAAAGGTCAAGCTCTCTATTCCCGCCAGCTATGCGACCAGCAGCGATGTGAACAACTTCCGTCTCATCGTGGAGCAACAGACGCTCTGGGTCTCCAAGGTTGGCCTCTATCGTTCATCTAAGACAGGAACAAGAAAAACAGGAGGGACAATTTGTAGGAGAAGTTGGCTGGTGCCAGCCCGGTCTTGGCTCGCCTGGTCTTCGGGAGCTTTGGAGAAGCCAAGCAATGCTACGCAACACTTCCAGAGAAGACGTTAGCCTTATCTCACATCCTTACTAATTCCTCGCCCTTTCTGAGGATCTTGGTTTGTTAGGCTGCCGGAGGTGCTGGCCTTTCTGGTATGGCTGGATCGGGGCGAGTTGGTGGAGGGGCGTCACTATTCAGAGGTGGGTAAGGCGCTGCGCATCGGGGACGAGGACCTGCTGGACTTGGCCAGGCTGGGGCGGGAGTGGCAGGTGCAAAGCCTCCTGGACGACCTCCTCTACTACCGTTCACTCAGGCGCCCGTGCTCCCTGGCTACTTCCTAGACCTAAGCCGATGCCTTTTGGCAGGGGGTAAGCCGGAACTGGTACAGTGCCTACGACTGGCCAGTGTGTCGAGGCTGAGTGAAGAGCAGGAGCAGGACCTCTTCCAACGCGGCCTGGACCTCTTCCAACGCGCGGCCATCACCAACACGGAGTTGGGCCCTGTCAAACCCGCCTTTCGGATTCGCATGTACGAGGTCCTTATCCCTTCATTTGCATTTGAGCAGGTTCATTTTGGTCATTTTCAGTATTTTCTCAAAACCCGATGATGATACCCCGCTCCACACTTTCATTCATAATTGAAATCTTCAAAAGCATGGAGCCTTGTCTCGCATTCGGTTTGTTCTCTGTGTTGCAGCTGCATTTAAGCTTTGCGTTGCGTTGCTGGAATTGACTACGTTTTGTCAAATTGCTTCGTTTTATGTTCTGTTTACGGAGGTAAAAAGCAAAGATCAGAAAGCTTTTACGGCAAAATTATTTTATAATTTAATTTTACAATTTTAAAAAAATGACCAGTCAAAAACGCATTTGCATGGGCACTAGGATTTTAAAGAAATATGGCGTTTCAATTATGGAAGCAATGACAGAATTGAAGCATTGACTTCCAAGCATTTTGGAAGTAATGACAGAATCTCCGGCAAAAAAATATTTGAAGCTTGTTTTGTGGAGAAAAGTGATCGAAATGTGTGACCGACTCTCTCAGAGCCATTTTGAACTTGTAAAATGCCTTTGAATAGAGATTGTACTTTGTGTAACATCATGCTGTTGATGCTTGTTGTTTTGTATTCAAATAAGTAATTTTGCAACGCAATTTTTTGCTGTTTCTGCTGACATTCATCTACTTTTTTACCATGATATTTGAAATTAGGGAGAAGAAAAACGTGAAGACTAACCGTTTGTACTCTCAGCCCTTTTGAGCGAAATATTTTAGCCTGCCTCTTTTGGCCAAAACAAATCTCAAGTATTGTTCTCCCAATTTATGCAATCTAAATTGCGGATTACCAAAAGGTGGGTTGAATGTGAATCATCAAATCAACAACATCCTTGAATAAACAACTTAAACAAGTCTTCTGATTTTTCAAATACAGTTGAGCCCGCACGAGGAGTGTAAATGTTGGTGTATTTTTTTCGATCTCGCCTTAAAATCTACTAGATAGTGAGTAGATGAGGAGGATTTTTTTATTGTGTAGCAGCTGGGAGTGACAGGTTGGGTGTGGAGAGTTGGTTGGTAGGGAGGGGGGCTGAGGAGTTGGGGAGGGAGGTTGGCCAGGTGATCATCCATCTATTCTCTTTCTCTCCTCCCTCCGCCACCTCCGCCCGCTCCCCTCTCTCTTTCTCTCTCTGCCGCCGCCGGGTCGTAAATCTCAGCCCTTCCCCAGCGCCGCCCCGCCACGCCTGGGCCAGAAGGACAAATTGAGAGGCTGCCGCTGCCGCCCCCGCCCTTCGCCGCCTTCATTCCGCTCCACCTCCGCTCCCTTTGACCCCGCCGCCCCTCCCTTCACTCACTCACTTCTTCTGACACTGATAGCTGACCTTGCCCTCTCTGATCCCTGTCCAGATTAGCCGCCTCCTCCCCTCCCTCCCAATCCCACTAAGCCCTTCCGCCACTCCACATGCCCCCTTCTTCATGCTCCTTCCTAACTGCCCCTGTCTCCCTCTCACCCCATAACTCCCCCTCATTCCCCCTCTCCTCGCATGATTACGCAAAGGGGGCTTCTTCCGAGATGCGTTTTATGAGGGCGAAAAGTAGGCTTGGCCGGCAGCGTGAGTAGAGTGGGGCTGAAACAGGCTGCGGTGGTAGTAGAGAGCGGTGTGGGGGTGGGCGGTTTGGGGGGAAGGCTCGTTTTGAGGGAGCGTAGGTGTTCTTGGGCTGATGAGTGCTGATGGTGTGGGGCGGTGTGGATGAAAGAGAGTGGGAGAGGGCGTGAAACCCTTCCTGGCCCATCCCCACCCACTCCAAGAAGGAGGATGAGATGGGAGTAGAGGGGGGAGGGGGAATGGGGGAATATGTGCGGGGCCAAGCACCGCGGCAAAGGCCCTCCCTCCCTCGCTCCTATTGCCACCGCCAAAGACCACGCCGCCTCACAAGCGTCTTGGAAATGGATTAGCTCCACACCCGCCCCTCCTCTCCACCCCGCCCATCCTTCCCCATTCCCCTTCCCTCTTTTTCTCCAACACCTTGCCGCCACCAAGGCCCACGCCTGCGTCGGGAGGTGGAGGGAGGAACCAGCCTCTCCGCCCTTTCTTCCCCCTCCTGCTCTCTCCCACTTTTTACTCCCCAAGCCTTGAAGAAGGGCGCTGGCCTTTGCACCTTCCCGCCTCCTCTGCGCCTCTAGGAGGATGCATCGGTGTGGGTGGAGGCAGACGAGAGCGGAGAAGAGGAGGGAGGGAGGAGGGCTGGTGAAGGGGGAGGGGCGGTAGAGTTGAAAGGGAGGAGCTCCTCTCCACTCCACACACACCAGCACCACCTCCACCCCCTCTCCCGCCCCTCCACCAACACAGCACCACCAGCACAGCAGTCCTCCTCTGCCCACTCCAACCTCTTCCCCCAACCCCTCCCCCCTTCCCTTCCACTCCCCTCTGCCCGCCCCAACCGCTAGGCACAGCAGCTCTGAGGGGCGATGAGGTGGAGGCGGGGTTGAGTGGAGGACGGGAGCGCAGAGGAGCAGTGCACCAGCAGCAGAGCAGCACTCAAGTGTCGCCTTGCACACCCACAAAGAGACCAGATTTCCACCTACACCCATTCCAATGCCCCCTTCAACCCCCAGTTCCCCAAGGTGCCCCCCTCCCCCTCCCCTCCTAATCCCGCCAGCCAGGCACCCTGCACCATCTCCATTACTGTGTACCCCCACACATACACCGAGCGGGCCATTAAGCAGAGCAGAGTAGAGCTACTCAGGGGAGGGAGGGAGGCATATTTGGCTGTCTTAAGGAGGAGAGGAGAGAGGCCGCTAATTAGGCAAGGAGGCCGCACTAATGGGCCCAGCCCCAACTGCCCCACTCCCTCACCAACTCACCCCCACCAGAGGCCTTCACTTCATCCCCACATTACCCCGCCCGCCGCCAGCAGCAGGGGGCCCCTCCGGAGTCTTTCATCCTTCCCGCTCTCCATCTCTTCCTTGCCTTTCCCTTTTTTTATGGCTCCACAGGGTTATGAGGGAGTGGAGGAGGTGCGGTCATTGGGCTCATTAACGGCCTGTTGCCTCAACGAGCTTGAGTGTCTGGCGGTGAAGAGAGGGTGTGGTGGGGGCATATTTCGCAGGCTATCTGGGCCGTGAAGGAGAGGAGAGGATCTCAGACTCCAGGCACAAATCATCTGCCACAGACCCGCCCGAGATTGCCTCCAGATCCGCCTCCTTTAATTCACCGCAAACCTCTCCTCCGCCTTCCCACATCCTCCCTAACAAACCATCACATATCACCCCACCCCTTTTCTTTTTCACTTCGCCTTGGCTGAGAAAAATAGTAGGTCAGCCGATGTTTGTCCCAAAAAGAAGCAAAGGGCTGGGTGGAGCTGGGTGGAGAAGAAGCTAATTTGGCCGATTTGACCTCGCCCTTTGCATCCGCATCCGCTGTCCTTTGCGAGCCAGTGAGAGTGGCATTGGGTGAAGAGAAGAGGCATTGGCTGATTCTGTGCTGCCTTGGGAGGCTGATCTAAGCGTTGGCACTCAGGGAGGGAGAATGGAGGGGAGAGAGGAAGGAAGCGCGGGGTTCCTCTACTCGCATATGGAGAAGGGGCGCAGGGGGAGGAGGAGGTGTGGAGGGTGGTGGGAGAGGTGAGGATGAGAAAGCGCGGAGGAGCGATTAGCATGCGGCATCCTACAAAGGGGGCCAGAGAGGGCGGCGTGAGGGAGGCAGCAAGGAGCATCTGGTCCCGCACTGGTGCTGTGACTAAGAGGCGGAGGTGTTGCGGCTTCTTTGCGCTTCCATCCCCTCCCTCCCTCCCCTCCATCCCTAGCCTCCCCTCAACCCCCTCACCAAGCCTGCTACATGATAGGCGCCGGCCAAGCCTTGGGAAAGGGCGGTGAGTGACAGGAGGCCGCGGCCAGGAGGATAGGAAGGGGGCAAGGCAAGCAGTGGTGCGCCCTCTTATGATTCCATCTCTACCCGCTTCCCCCCAGTGGCGTGCAAAAAGGGGGGGGGGGGGAGGGGGGCAGTGTGGCTGGGAGACCTAGCGTCCCTTTGCCCGCTTTGAGTCGGCCCCTTTTTACCGCACCCTCAGTCATCAGCCTGCCTCCCTCCACCTACGCCCATGGCCCACATGTCCCCTCCATTCTAGGCCTTCCCCTCCAGGTCCGGCTGAGGGCAGGGCAAAAGGCAAGCGCCTCTCTCTCCACCCGCCATCCCCCATTGTTGCAAAAGGGAGCCTTTCTTCAGCACCGACTTCTCTCCCGCACCTTATTTGCACCGCCTCCCCCTTCCCATACACACTACGCTCCAGCCACCAACACACTCCCCATCTTTCAGACACACATCACACTCACACACTCCCTACGCCCAAGGAAACGGTAGCCCTCATCCACCTGCCTCCTCCCTTCACTCTCTCCCCCAAAACTATCATCCAACTTTTAAAACCCTAACAACTCCCTTCAGCATTGCGGTGAAGACGAAGGTTTATGGTTTTGGGATGCACAAAGTTTCTGGTGTTTATTTCTTCAGAACAATCACCGGAATCACAATGGGAAGGGGCATTTGTACATGGGAAGCGCAAGGCTATGCCCAATAATGGGAGATCAAATTGAATATGCAGCAAAAAGTTGCATAGCGCAAAAGTGGCAGGCAGAAAGAAAAGATATGATTTGCTGGCGCCTTGCATGAAGAGAGGCGGGAGAATCTCAGTGAGTTGGCTACCGCGTAATGGTGGATAGGACATTGTTGACGAGCAGAGAGAAGAAAGAGTAAGAAGCCATTGCACTGGGGTTTCATTTGATGAGAGGCGGTAAGGAGAGTCTAGACGTCGAGGTCGGGACTGGAGGCGGGTGAGTCGTCGTCGTGGTGATCATCGTCGTGGTGATCGTCGTCGTGGTGTTCATCGTCGTCGGGAATGCCGAGTTCGTGGGTGCGTGAGTGTTTGGCGAGGTGGTCGGAGCGCATGAATCGCTTGCCGCAGGCGGGGCAGGCGAAGCGCTTGTCCCCCGTGTGGGTGCGAAGATGCCGCTGCAGTTCGTCCGAACGGGTGAATCGCTTCCCGCAGAACAGCCACTGACAGACGAACGGCTTCTCTCCATTGTGCCACCTCAACCATCTCCATTCTTTAATTTCTCCCACAAGACAAGCTCACATTGAGCATAAAACTGCGTGAGAGGAGATAGGAGAAGAGAGGAGAAGAGAGGAGAGGTAAGAAAGAGTACCGAAGGTGTGCCTTGAGATGGGAGGTTTTGCCGTAGGACTTTCCGCAGCCGGGAATGTGGCAGATGTGGAGGCGTTTGCGGTCCTCGCTGCCGGGTCCATTGAGGGCGGGATTGACGCAGTTGGGGCACTGACAGCGCCGGCACTTTCGACCCCCTGCAGCCCAACCAAGCTCTCCCTCCCTCCGCTACGGTGCTCATTAGCAATGCATCGCGCCCAGCTAACAGCACCCCCACGCTGCGCTGGATGCAAAAGAGGGGAGCATACCTGAGGTGGGTGGGGAGGAGGGGAGCAGAGCTTGCGAGGTCCCCGGCTGGGCCAGCGAGGCTTGGAGTGGGATGCAGGCTGGCACCGAGCCCCCGGAGGCCCCCATTCGGCTCGCCCACAGCTCTTGCAGCCCGTACATCGTCTTCATCCGCGCCTACAACAACCTCTCACTTCATTCACTCTTCATGGCTGGGCAGAAAGAGAGTGGAGAAAAAAAGGAGGAAGAATGCTAACGGAGTGAAAGGCGAAGCGGGAGGTGGGCGATGAGGCGAGTAGGAGTGGGTTGGGCGGAGAGAGAGGGCCGCCGGGGAAGGGTGCGGGCGGGAATAGGAGGCCGGTGAGGGGACTGCGGGAGAGGGCGCCGGGTAGAGGGCCGAGGTTCCGTGCCGCATCTGGGGAAGCAGAGGATGGTGGTAGAGTGGTGGGCGGTGAGTGGGAGGAGGAGGTGGAGGCGGTGGGCAGAGAGGGAAGGGGGCTGAAGGCGGAGGAGCGGGGTAGTTTGGCGGGAGTGGCACCGCTGGCGGGCTGGGGCTGGCTGGCGGGTCGCTTGGTGGCGGCGGTGGAGGAGGGGAGCTCGGGGGAGTTCTTGGGCACTTGTGGACTGCGCTTGGGCTCAGGAGAGGTGGGGCCGCCGGTGGTGGGGTGATTAGGGTTGGCGGTGTTGGTGGAGGCTCGTGGGGCCACGGCCGCATTGTCCTCCTCTAAAGACCAGGGCCGGAACAGCGGCTTCTGAACCGCGCTCACCATCTGCAGACAAATGCCCACTGCTTGATGCACCCTGTGATGAGTGGAAGAGCTGAAGGAAAGGAAAATGGGCAGAGGAGAAAGAGAGGGCAAGGTATTTTGTTGCAAGAAGGCAAGGTCAGGCAGACAAGGCTGGGGTAGGGTGCGGTGTGGTAAAGGGTAATAGGGGATAGGGCCAGGGCGTGGTGAACTGAGGATGGGAGGGAGGGACGGGAGGACATAGGCTGGTTAGGCAGGCCACATAACGGCCTTCTCAGTGCCCTGCGGTGGTGTGGGAACGACTAGCACTCCGCACTTCCAATTCCACCGCGCCCCCTCCCACCCCTTTACAAGCTATGGGGAGTGATGCGAGAAGGGTCGTTTTAATTGCTCTTCTCCCTCCCCCTGGTCTTGTCAAAAAAACTACCTGACTTAATGGCTGATGCGAAGGATAAGAAGGTAGGCTAGGTAATTAGAGAGGGACATAAAGAGTGGGAGGAAGGTAGAGTTGGTAGGACGTGACTGGGAGAGGGGACCGTTGGGGTGCTTGAGAGAGCAGTGACACGCAAGGCAGGACAGGAGGTGGACAGGAGGAGGAGGTGGACAGGAGGAGGAGGGGAGGGAAAGGAGAAGCAGACTGACCATGTGGGCGACGACTTGAGGGTAGGGACGGCGACGGAGAAGTTGGAGTGGGGAAGGTAGCCGCGGACTATGGTAGGCGGAGGCAGCGAGGAGCGCGGAGGTGGCTGGAGGGTAGGAGGAGGAGGAGTAGGCGCGTGGGGGGCGGAGTGCGAGGAGTGGGAGGAGTGGGAGGAGTGAGAGGGGGCAGGGCAGGAGCGGGTATCCAGAGACTCCCCTCAGCCAGTGTATGGAGGGAGAAGAAAAGGGGCGGAGGCGGGGAGAACACAATGAGCCTCTTTCGCTCCGCTGCCAGTGCTGGAGGAGGCGGAGGTTGAGGGAGGATGGAGGAGGGAGAGAGGGGTTGTGCAGGATGGAGGAGTGGTTGCTGGAGGCTGGTAGGGTTGTGGGGATGGGGAAGGTACGTGAGGTTGGATGCGGTGGGCGGGAGTTGAGGAGTCGAGGGAGGCAAAGAAGTGAGAGAGAGGCTGAGCGGAGCAGAGGCCAAATATTAGCTCTTCTTGAGATGAGACAGGTTCCTGGCCTCGCCCTGGCCCAGTGTGTGTATGTGAAGGAGGTGGGGAGGGGGCGGAGGGTTGGGAGGGGGGCAGGGGGGCAGGGGGTAAGGGAGTAGATGAGGGAAGGGAGGGGCGGAGGGGGTTTTTTGATCTTCCCCGCCCACCAATCAACGACCAGGCCAGGGCGTCTTTTCCACCACGCTGCCGCCCTTCATCCTTTAGGAGTGAGTGCGCCTCCCTTTTGCCCCTTCACTACCCCACCCCTTCCTTCCTCCTTCCCCCTCCTTGTGTGAGGGGGCCAGGAGGGGGGGGGGGGGTGAGGAGGATAGGAGGGCCGCTCCTCCCTTTCTGCACACTTGCCGCCCCAGCGCGTCGCCTGGGCTGGCCTGTATGCCATCCGCCTGTGGCCTGTCCCCCGCTGGCCTTTACCCCCCTACCTCCTTTCCTCCCTCATTCCCCCCTCAGCCCTACTCAACCACCACTCCTCTCACCAGCGCCCCGCCCAAAGCTCCCTTTCTGCGCCGCCCTCTACCGCCCCTTTTTATCCCCGCCCCAAGCCACGCCATCATCTCCGCTCCTTCCCCTTTCATCCGCCGCCATCAACATACACACACCTCCACTCCCTTCCTTCCTTCCTCCCCATCTGTTTCATGCCCATCCCCCCTTCTTCCCCATCGCCCTGCCTCTCTTCCCTCCCTGCACACTGCTGACAGCTGTCCTCTATGCACCTCAAGCCGCCTGTCCTTCCTTTCCCAGCCTTCACTCTTTGGGCATGGCGGAGAAAAGATGAGCTAATGGGAGGAATTAGAAAGGAGGAGGGTGAATTGAGAGGGAGAGGAGGGGTTTTAGCGGGTTGTGGAATGAAGTGAGGATAATCGCTGGGCGGGTCCCTTTGGCCTGTAAAGTGTAGGGAGAGAGACATATTGACACTTCATCAGAGCGAGAGGGGGCAAGTGGAGAGGGGCTAGACTGGAGCCCAGGCCAGGGCAGCCCAGCAGGAGGGATGGATGGAATGGGCAGCGGAGAGTGGGAGGGGAGAGGAGGAGGGATGGAGGGGACGGGGAGGAGGGAAGGAGGGAAAGAGGCCACTTTCCCCACACCCGCATTTACCCTCCCCTCCCCTCTCAGCCACTGGGATGAAACGAGGAGCCGCCGCCTCGTCTCAAAAGGCCCACTCCCGCCTATACAAGCTTGGAAGGGCGCTCTTGGGCCTGCTGGGGGCAAGCTGTTTGGGGAGGGAGGCAGGAGGAGGAAGGCGGGAAGAGACTACGGCTCAGGGGAAGGCGTGGAGGGAGATTATTTACGGCCCATTTGGGTGCTGAGTGAATGGGGAGAGTGAGGGGAAGGGGGTAGTTAGAAGCCAGCCGAGGACCTCCTCAGTGTCCCTCTTCCCGCCTTCCTCCACCCACCTCTTACCTCCACCCAACTCCCACCAACACCGCCACACCACCAACTCTGCTTCTCCTCCACACCAACCCATTCCTCAACCCCCACCCACCCCCTGCCCCTGCCCCTGCCCCTGCGCACCCCCAAGTGGCCAGCCCAGGAAACGGCGTTGTAAAGGTGGGCGTTTGTAGCGGACGAGAGGTCGGCGGGGATTTGAGCTGATTTGTGCTGACACTTTGGCTGGGGAGTAGAAGCTGAGGAGGAGAAGGAGGGAGGAGGAGAAGCAGGGGTAGGATGTGTA
>JASANA010000565.1:0-29185 GCA_030248095.1 Ptycholaimellus sp. GST1_10
TTGAAATATTTTTTACATAAAATTAGTTTTTTTGTTCCTCATGTTTAACTCAACAATTTTAACAAATAAAATGTGGCTTATTCCCCTCAAGCGAAGCCATCCGGGTGGGGAAAGAAAGCGATGATAAGGAGTGCCCAAACAGGTGGCACGCTACGACGCTCCAGACGAGGCCGAGCCTGAGGGTAAGCCGAGCGCAGAGCTCCAAGAAGTGCAGCGACAAGAAGCAGAGCGTTGACGGGTGCTTGGAGCGTATAGGGTCTACCTGGCTGCAAAGCAGATGCTCTCCCTGCTCTCCATGCTCAGGTCCATGTCCGGCTTCCTGGACATCTTTACCGACTCTCAAGTCTACAGAAACGTGGTCCAAGTTGCCCAAGAGGTCCCCTTAACTTCCTCGTGTATTTTTGGCTTGACTTTTGATTTTGAACGCTAATAGTTGGGTTAAACCTAAAACGTTTGTTAGGATCTGCTGTCCGGGGAACTCTGTGCGGCTGGCTGGAAAGATGTAATGGTGTGGATGTTCAATTCGTTCATTCACAGCTTCATGGTCAACGACGTCACCAATGAGTCGGTCGGATTTCTGCGGGTTTTTACTAATTTCCAACTCACAGTAATGCAACAAAAAATTCAATTCATTTATCAGGAGCTTCAAGGACTACTCGGTCATAATTTGGACCCTGACGTTGAACACTTGCCCGATTTCGAATGCTCCGTTCTACCCTATTTGGTTTAAATTCATTTATCTTATTATAACAAGGTATTCTTGACTGTTGCCAAGATGTGCGGCCTTTATAACGCAGAGTTTATTAAAAACCAGGAATTTATGGATGTTAGAATTTTTTTCGAATTTTTGAAACATCAAGATTTTAGGTTTTTGACTATATATTACACAATAATAAATGTAACAAAAACTTTTATTGTCAACTTTAAGATATAACTATGACAGACGTACATGTCAAAAATGAACTAATTTCATTAAAAACCAGCAATTTATGATTTTTGACCCCTTCAAACATCAAAAATTGAGTTTTCGGATAAAAAAATTGCATTTTCGATCAAAAAATTTGCGGATAAACGAACGCAAAAATGGGATAACTGCTTAAGCTGGCCTTGGCCGCCCGCCGCGGAGGGCAGGGCACCAGAGCTCCTCCGGCCTCCGGGCATGGGTGCTATGGCCCCTACGCTTCACCTACCATGCATTGCATGCTAGGCTACACTCCGGGGCCTCCGCACCCATGCCCTCCGGCCTCCGGAGCTCTGGTGCCCTGCCCTCCGCGGCTGGCGGCCTTCGCCCGCGCAAAAACAAAGCGTTTTAGCTGGATGATGAGACAGCTGGACACGGCCCTGGACCCGCAGCGGAGGCTCGAGTTTCAGGAGGCGGACGGGCGGAGGCAGTGCAGCAGCTCCAGACTCAGACTCCAGACGCTCTTAGTCCTCCAGGCTCCCCTGAATTGCTTACCCTATCCCCCTCTGAGCAGCATCCCTCCCTTCCAAGCAGCCCAGATTGTTTGGTACTCTCAGACGATGTCTTGGAATTTGAAGATTCTTTCTAAAATTTAGCAGTTTACTTTCTAGAATTGCTACAATTGTAAATTGGTTTTGCATTTCCATTGCTGTTTGCGTATTTTGTTAAGATTGTTGCTTTGGACATAAAATTTTGAAAAATTTTGCTTTTGACTAATTTGAATGATACTTTGGTCAAAACCGCTGCACCAATGTCTAATCCTCACTAGTCTCCACCTCCAATGTCCCCTAGTCTCCAACTGTGAATTGTTGTTCTTAGAAATACGTATATTGTCAGGAAAAAGCAGTGAATGCCATCAGGTCAAATGGCTGCTGAGGACCAACTTTGGATAGTGATGGATGAGGTGGGCAGTTTGAGCAATGAGGACAATTCCGGGTCATCGTCGGACATGAGCTGGATTGTGCTGGACCAGGTGGGGGAGTTGGGAGATGAGGCTGAGGCGGAGCCGGAAGCCTTGCCGTTGACCAAGCGACACAAGGTGTCCACCACGCCAGACAGCGCACTGGCACAGCAGCTGCCCGTGAGTCCGCCCCAGCTACCTCCACAGCCTCAGCTGCTTTTGTCACCCCCACCACTGCCCCAGCCATGCCGTAAGCTTTCCAAATTCTAGTTTACACAAAAACCCTTTTTTTCCTCAGATGAGCCAGCAACTCTGATGATCGTTGGAGAGCTTCAGTGCCCCCAACTGCCTTTGGACGGTCCAGATGGGCCAGAGCTTTCACCAGCATTGCCTGCATCACTTACATTAGCTGGACCTGAGCTTCAGTGCCCTCAAAGGCCTTTGGGCAGTCCAGATGGGCCAGAGCTCTCACCAGAGTCGCCGCCTGATTCTCCACAGCCAGAGCTACGCGAACTCAGAGCTGCGGGTATTCGGGCAATGTGCAGAAAGTGCAGCAGCAATGCATCACTGGACGGGTGGGACGGAAGCCACTCTGGAGCCTTGCCTACTCGCAAGCAACCTTTCAAGCCATGGATGACCTACCACCAGATGGAACTGGAAGAGCACCAGCTTATTCAAAAGCAAAAGGCAATATTTTAGCTGACAGATTTTGCCAAAACAAAATGTGGAGCTGTTTTAGATTGCCGTGATCGCTGGAAAGTCCATCGTCTCCTGGGTGCAGCAAGGACTGGAGCTCATGGACAACCTGTGCAGCAAAGTCAACTTGCCTACCATCCAGGTTATTTGTCCTCAACTTGGTCTTTTATCAATGTCCGATCAAGGTGTTTTTAGAAAGCCCATCCAGAGGACAGCAGCTTTTGCCATCAGTTTGCCGATCAAACGCGCCACCTGCTTCTGTCCGAACAGTTTAAGAACGCCGACACTTTAGTACACTGCCTTTTAAACTTTGACTGAATCAACTTTGGTCCATTTTTAAACCAAACAAATTTTAGGAAGCCTTCAACCTGAGCATGGACTTTTTCGCCTTTGCCAACTTCCTCTTCCTCCGACTCAACGACTTTTCTTGCGACGAGGAAATGGACTACCTAACGAAATACGACCAATTGTATGAGGTAGCTGTGCATTTGTGGAAATGGTTTTAGGCAAGGCAAGTGAAGGAAATTGCAGACGTTGGTGCAGACAGGCAGTGGCGTGATGGAGTTTATACGCGGTGTTGTCGGCCTCTTCGGGAAGGCCTTGCTCAACGAAACCCTGGTCACCAGCCTCATGGCCAGCCTGTCCTATCACATGGTCAAATCTTTTCCAAGCCCAAACCAAACTCAATTGCCCAGGCTTTGAAGGCATGCAAAGCGTAGGAACCGTTGGGCATGACATAATTTTGAGTTGAATTTAGTGTCATAAAACTAAAAATTGACACTTTTTTGTTTAAAAACACAAAATACATGATTTTTGGGAAAAACTTGATCACTTTGCAAAATTTTTTGAACCACCAATTTTTTGTTTTTAACCTCATAATCTTTAATCTTTACAAACCAAGGTTAAAAGCCTGCTGCTACCAAAAATGATTATGCTATATTTGCAGCGAATCCCTTCTCCGTACGAGGATGAAGAGGAGGAAGACGACTGGGATGCTGATGGGGAGGATGAGGAGGAGGAGGAGGATGAGGAGGATGAGGACGAGCTGGAGGCCGAGGAGGAGGAGGAGAAAGAAGAGGCCAAGGAGAAGCAGGAGGAGAAAGAAAAGGCCAAGGAGAAGGAGGAGGAGAAAGAAGAGCTCAAGGAGAAGAAGGAAGAAGAAGAGGCCAATGAGGAGGAGGAAGAAGAGGGCAAGGAGGAGAAGGAGGAGAAAGAAGAGCTCAAGGAGAAGAAGGAAGAAGAAGAGGCCAAGGAGAAGGAGGAGGAGGAAGAAGAGGCCAAGGAAAAAAAGGAGGAGAAAGAAGAGCTCAAGGAGAAGAAGGAAGAAGAAGAGCTCAAGGAGAAGAAGGAGGAGAAAGAAGAGGACAAGAAGGAGAAGAAGGAGGAGGAGAAAGAAGAGGACAAGAAGGAGAAGAAGGAGGAGGAGAAAGAAGAGGACAAGAAGGAGAAGAAGGAGGAGGAGAAAGAAGAGGACAAGAAGGAGAAGAAGGAGGAGGAGAAAGAATAGGCCAAGGAGAAGAAGGAGGAAGAGGAAGACGATGCTCCAGTTCTCAACCAGGAGCCAAACAGCTTCCAGTACCTCACCCCGCCGCCCTCTCCTACCATGCAGCTGGTGGTGATAACTGAAAATGTCTGGTCATGGGAGCTGAAGCCTGTGGACGACATCCAAATGGTTAGGACAAACAAGTCATAGGCTAAAATTCTAAAATGACTCTGATTTGGAGGAGGAGGAAGAGGAGGATGAGGAGACCGAGGATGAAGAAACGGATGAGACGGAGTTGGACTCAAGCATCTGTGACTTCCAGTCCTTGTACTGCAATGAAAGCTCCTCCTCAGAGAACGGTTAAGGCGTCATGTCCTCCTCGTTTGCCTACTTGTCCAGTGGTGCTTTTGATACTGTTCCGCAAAGATTTGGCGGGATTGTCTAAGCAACAGCCATAAAAATCTAAAAACTGTATAGTTGACAAAAAGTTAAAAACGAAAACTTGCAAAAATCTAAACTAGTATATAGTGCAGACTGCAATCTCTGACCGCGGAGCTCTTAACACCCAAATTCTACCTTTTTCAAAAAATAATATTTCAAATGTCGAGATATCTTCTACCCTTTAGATTTTTACAAAATTTGTTTCTTTTCATGAAAAATTTTTGTCAAAATTTGTTGAGAATTGAAACTTTTAAAGTGTACCCCAAAAATTTGGACTATCTTATTCATTTAAATCTTTTTTAAAATTTAAATACCTTTGAGGATAAAAGATTTTTTGTGCAAAATCAGTTGAGATTTGAACTTTTTTCATTTTTCAAACTTTCTACCCAAAAATAATGTTTTAAATGTTAAAATTTTGTGTCTACTTTCAAATCTTTCAAAAATAGACTTTTAAAAACCATACATTACCTTTTAGAAAAATAAAAAAATTGTACCAATTTGTCCAATTTGCTTGTCTACAGCATTTTTAGATACCTCTATATATATATATGAGGACAACAGTTTTCCTAAATAGCAGAGTGGCAATAGGACCGTGGTCAAAAATTTAAAAATAAATTCCATAAAAATTATGGCTGTTGCTTAAAGAACCAACTTGTACATGTTCAAATTACACAAAAACTGCGTTTTTTAAGGCTGTTACTTGGAAAAGCATTTTCATGTACATTTGTTTTTTAAAAAGTGTGTATTTTGTATTGCATTTATGTTTATGCAATAAACAATTTTCTTGTTCCAATTGTCAATCAATACTCTTGCCAGTTAAATCTGGTTTAAAATATTTTACAACCATTTTTGAAGCTCATTTTACATGACAACCAAACCCAAGTTTACGAAAAAGCCTCAACATGTGGTGCGACCAAGTCTTCCCCTAGTAAAACCTTTCACTTTTTGCCCATTTTCAAATTCAGTTGAAGTACAGAATTTGAATTGCAGCGCTCCTATCAAAGAGCAAACCTACATTGCCATGCGCAGGCTCATGCTACTGATCTATGTAGCCGAAGTGAATCATGGATGTTGTAGCCCAGTGAATTACGGAGAGGGGAACATGCGAACCATGATTCAGGTTTGACACCCTTTTCCCAGTGTCCCATTTACTACCGCTATGAACATGATTTTTGGTTGAAGGATTTTTTGCTACAAAAGATAACGCCTGACAAGTTTGCCAGTTATGCCGTATTGGACCCAGTCTCGATGCATCGCTTCACTACTGAAGTACACTTTTAAAATTCTTTTTCAAAATTGCAAACTCTAAAATTTCATCTTTCATGCCAAATTTTAGAGGGAGAACATGCTGGATCCGCCGGTGTGGAACTACCTGTTCCAAGAGTGGAACCCAGATGAGGCTTTCCCACCACATGCTCCCAGGATGATTCGCCACTACCACCCATCAATGAAGCAAGACTATTAAGCCTCCTCAAAAACGCTTGCTGCTTTTCCAATCCTTTTCATGCTTTCGGCTTGCATGCTATTTGACAAGTTTTGCAAATGTACAATTTCTGTGATATTCACAATTTTTCTGCGAAATAAACCATTTTGCATTTTTCGATTGTCAATTATATTTTACCAGAAAAAGCTGGTTCAAAATATTTTTATGGAGCAACTTTTTGTTTGCCTCAATTTGTTTCAACCAAAGACACCAAAGTCCGTTCACGACGCCATGTTTGCCGCCCAAACTTTCAAGTAGCCTTTATATTTGGTGCCCATTTCAATTTCAGTTTGATTTTGCAAATTGCTTTGCAGCGCTTGCATTTGGGAACGCACATTCGCTGTCGGACGCAAACTCCAACTGCTTCTTTGGATGGCCGAGGTGTACATTGATGATCCACACAAGCACATGCACACCATGATGCAGGTTTAGCAACAAAAGTTGCATCAAAAGTAGGTTTAGAGCTTTTTGGCTACAGGATTTCTTATGGTAAAAGATAATGCACGACATCTTTGCCAGCTTTGTGCTTAGCTTTACGGGGCGCAATCTGAGCAAAGCAACGCTGGATCTCGTCTCTGCCGAGGCCCGCACACACTGCACTCCAGTTCTCAAACCTTTCTTTATGGTGAATTTTAGATTCCCAACTTTCTGCTGAACCCGACGGTGTGGGGCTACATTTTCCTGGAATGGGTGCCGGGAGCCAACCTGCAGCTTCCTACGCCTCCACCGCCAATCATGCCCTGCCCGCCCACTGGCCCTCCACCCACTTGCCCACCTCCCGCGAACCTTTTCACGTTCCCACCCATCCTCCCTCAAACCTCCTATTCACCTACTCTGGAAAACCAGAGCCTCGATTTATCGCGCAAAATTATCAAGCCTCCTCAAAAGCGCTCCCCTCTTTCCATTTCTACTTTCAACATTGATGGAAATCAAGTCTCCAAGGCCTTCAAGCCATTCATGTAAATACGATTTCCTGCCATTTTCCTGCCAGTCAAATGTGCTCAAGTCTTCAAATGTGCAATTTCTGTAAAATCTTGCCATTCACGTTTTACATTTTTCTATATTTTTGTTCACAAGTCTTCAATGTGCAATTTCTGTGCCATTCACATTAAATAGAATAGAATGTATCATTTATATTGAAAATTCGTTTTGGAAAATAGGAATTACTTTGTGGAAGCCGTGAATGCTCTTGCATTATGAGTGAAACATAAACTCCTTGGGTGCAATGGCCTGCGAACAGCGACTTTTAGCAGTCTATAACGACTGTTTTGAGCGCAAACAAAGTGCTGCCACCAGCTCTAATCCCGACCAGGATGATTAGCAAGTTGAAATTTGCTAACCTGGCTCAAAAGTTGTAGAAGAAAGTGCAATGCATAGTTTTTGCCTATGCAAGCAACAATACTCTATTTATCTTGACCCTCTAAACCACTGGATCAAAAACAACAAAACGAAAGAGTGACATTGGAACACTATGCGGTGATGCCACCCGCTCCTCCACCGCTCATCCCGCTTCCGCCCGTCCCTCCACCGCCACTCCCGTTGTCCTTCTTGGGCTCTTCTTCTTCGCTTTTGTCCTCCAAAAGTGACTCACATTGGATACAAATATGGATAGAATCATGCAAAAGAGACCAAGCCTAGAGCTAAACAACTAAAGCAATACCGGGCGAGGTGGGGGCCGAGGAGAAAAGGGTGTGGAATGGCGCGCTGTTTGACGCTTGGGAGGCTTCAGTTCGTCGTCGGAAGTTGGAAAGAAGATCCCATTCTTGTCCACCAAGTCAAAGTGCGGCATCTTAGAGCTTGGGTCAGAATTCGATGCAATGTTCTGTTCGTGAGTTCTTTGGGGCCTTGTTTTGGTTTGTATCTGCCTAGATAGCCATCAGACTATATGCAGGTTTGAGATCCCCCAAACCCCAACAGTTTGTCAAAAGCAAGAAACGACTAGCCAATGCCTCGATAACTATGCTAATTTCAAACTGTTTTTTAAAGATGTTGTCAATACAATAATTTTATCATGTTTTATGGTTTTTAAATTGTTAATGATAACAATTGTACTGTTTTGCTTTCCAGTTGACTGCTGCGTTTATAGAGCTTTTCAGACAATTCAGTTGCTGCATTTATAAGTTGGAGCATTTTATCACCCAGTAAACGTTCCAAATAGTTCTTGATAGCCAAAGCCAGAGCCGAATTGTCCTGAGCCCCATGGAATGTCATGCTTGCAGCTGTCCATCCAAGCCTGCCAGCGTCGGACGTAGCGGCGGTAGCTAGCCAGAGGGCGAGGGGATGGCTGCAGAGTAATCGGATCGAACTCGGTCCACATCCACTCCATCTCTTTGCTTGGCCTTCTGTAGCTGCTACCAACGACTTTGTGAAACTTGAATATTGCGACTAATTTTTTAAAGCCTTATTTGTTCTTTTAAGCTAATTTGCTTGTGTATCAAACGATTAAAGTTTGTGTATATTTGATAATTCAAAAAGATATTTGTAATAATGTTTTTCAAACTAATTTTTCCAAATTTTCTTTAAAATCAAGATTGGTGTTTAAAATGAATTGTGGCTGGCCAAAGAACGTCCTTCAGGTGCAAAAAGGTGGCCGTTTTATGACACTGTGTCCCTCTAGGAGATGTTCCCTCCGCTAAGAATGGTAGGTGGGAGCGTCCTTCAGATGCAAAAGGTGTCGGTTTTATGGCACTGCCCCAAACTTGGCGCTTCCCAAGTGATATGAGATGAATGTCTGACTTTGATTCTAGGAGATGTTCCCTCCGCTAAGAATGGTAGGTGGGAGCGTCCTTCAGATGCAAAATGTGTCAGTTTTATGGCACTGCCCCAAACTTGGCGCTTCCCAAGTGATATGAGATGAATGTCTGACTTTGATTCTTCTGCTATCAGCAATTTACAGATTCCTTTGCTATCAAACTGCAATCAAATTTTCGCGTTTTAGCACCTAAACCTGTCAAGCTCAAACTATGGTGGCCTCTCGTCAGCGTCCGGCCTACAACTTCCGCAAGATGGGCTCGCTACGCTACAAGGTCCTTTCCTCAATTGTCCTTGCCTCAGTTGCTAAAAAGAGCCTGGGACCTGCCATTTCAGGAAAGGCCTGCTCAAGAGGCCAGACCTACCGTCGCTGCCCGCCCGGCCACCGCCCAGCCGCCCATCGAACAGCGCCAGCAGCGCCCAAAGTCTTTCTGTAAATACCTCAAACTTTTTGCCCTTGCCGTCTTGGTTTTTATCGCCCTTTTCATGTTCGCCTATGTCACCACCCGCAAAAACTAGCTTTCTCTATAGAAACCCGCAAAAGCTCGTTCCCTTTTCATTACAACTATATAGCCAAGCCCATCCATAGCCCATTTCCATGACAACTTTTTTAATAAGCCATGTTAAACAAGGAGCGCCCCCGATTCACACCAGCTGTTTAGATTTGTGCTTTTATATGCAACGCATTTACAACTTGCTTTTGCTTTCCATGACCATTTCCTTCATGTTTGTAAATTTTTGTTTCAACATCATTGTCATGAACATCATTGTCATTTTGTCATCGGCATTTTGCTTGAATAGAAATGATCGCAAGAGACAACTGGAATATCACTTGATCGATTTGACTCATCTTTGGCTGACTCTGTTTCCTTCTACAATCAAGGTTTTTAAATCTACCATTTACGAAGGAAAAGGAGTAGGACAAGAACCAAAACTTGTTTCAGCAGCCCAAAGCAGCGCTCGCCGGATAAGCTCGCTCGATTTTTCCTCCTTCCGCTGCTATAATCATCAATTTAATATAATTATTTATTATAATTTAACTAAGCCTTCCGATCCAACTTGGCACCAAGCCAAAATGAATGTATAACTAACGTTTAACATAATTAATTATTTAATATAATTTAATATATTTAAATTTAATTTAATACATTTAATATTTTATATAATTAATAATTAATAATAATAATTAATAATTAATATATTTATCAATTTAATACATTTAATATTTTTATTTAATTTAGTAAACCCTCCTCCTCACATCCTCTCCGAGGCACCCTTTCCTCCTCTAGCAAAGTCCTCTAGCCACCACCCTCACACCTCTCCAGACCTTCCCTTTGCTCACCTCCACAGAACCCTCCCAAATCCGGAAAAAGTCTGACGGTCCTCCAAGACTATAATTTTGTATGTATTTATAATTACTATGTAATCTATCCCTAATTAATAATGTACTTTTATATATTTATACCCCTAAACCCAAGCCTAAGCCTTCCGAACCAACTTGGCACCAACCCAAAATGTATTTATAACTACTGTCTCTATGTGGCTTGCTTTTATATTAATACGTTTAACATAATTAATTATTTAATATAATTTAATATATTTAAATTTAATTTAATACATTTAATATTTTATTTAATTAATAACTAATAATAATAATAATTAATAATTAATATATTTAGTATTTTTATTTAATTTAGTAAACCCTCCTCAGCGAGGCACCCTTTCCTCCTCTACCAAAGTCCTCAGACCTTCCCTTTGCTCACCTCCACAGAACCCTCCCAAATCCGGAAAAAGTGTGACGATCTACCAGGACTATGTGTTAGATTTTGAAGCAGGCATTGATGCATTACTACTTAGATGTAAATCATGACCAAAAGCCATGGCAAATTCCCTTTTAGCATTTTCTGAAACAGGACGTTCTATTATTGCACCAAAGCGGCCACCATATTTTATGATAATGGAACGAGCTACATCTTTGTCAGAAACCGGGCAATTGTTAATTGCAACAATGCAGTCACAAACTTGAAGCTTATCTTCACCTAAGAAATTAGATATCTTCACTATCTTCACCTTCTTTGACAAAAACCCGGTGAAAGTGATTTGCAAGTGCAACTCCTAGCGGTTTTGTGTTGTTTTTATTTGGCCAATCAATGAATTTGTAGAAATATTCAAATCCAGATCGTCTTGAAATTAAATGTTCCATATCTTTTGAAATGTCTGAATCTTGAGTAGGAGTAATGCTGTGAGAGAGGTCCTGTGGCACCGACATTGATTAAATTTTGTTTAATCGACTATTCCAAACATTTGTTAATTGTTTTCTGAACACAACAAATACAGCAAAATAAATTTAAACCAAATCTAATTAAATTAGAGGTTTTCAAAATTAAATTTTATTTTACCAAATCTAATTCTAAAAGACTTCAATATATTCACTTTTTCAATCGAGTTTGAATTTGATGTAGATATATGGCTCCAGAGCAGCCTGGAAAGCATTCTCAGATTTTCCTTTTAGATAAGAGTTATGGTATATGGCTTTATATGTAAGTATATGGCGCAATATTGTGTCAGTCTTTCACATCATTTCCAACCATAGCATGTTCCCACTTGCAATTGTAAGCTGTGTGTTTCATTTCAGTTAAAAAATTTTTTGACGGTTGGTTTTATATTGCCACAAAGCGCAATAGCACAATAATGTGCTGGGTACATACTGAAAACGCATGTGCATGTACAAAAAATGAGAACATAAGTACGGATGGACAGACATATAAGTGCTCATGATAACAGACATATAAAAGTGCTACATAAATAAAAGCGCGGCCTTTGTTCCAAATAATAAGCTCAAGCTACCTTATTAAATTTTCTAAGTTGCACGGGTGATTAATGCTTCACGACTCATGTTTTCAACCATTACCACACACGTTCTGCGCATTTTTTTTCAGTCCTACTTTATGCTTAATAATCTGTTTTGTCCTGCCGCATAGCTGCTGGTAAGTACACTTGCTTGAAAGAAAGCTGACCACAAGAACATCGAGAACTCCGAGTAATTTAAACATCATGATTTAAGGTTTTTGGTGTTAAATCGAAATATAATGAATATTATTTCTAAATTTCTTTTAATAGGTTAAAGATACCGCCTCAACAAACGTACCTGTTTAAATTGAGCTAATTTTATAGAAAAACCAGCGATTTATAGATGTTCAAATTTTTGATTTGATTTTTGATCTTCATATATTGTGGTGTATTGGGACAGCAGTAACATAGCGGGTTTTGGTTTGTCGTGAATATTCAGCCAATCTAGACAGGGAGGGGAGCGAAAAGGAAGTTCACATCACAACTGACTGGCTCTGCCGCAGCACTGCCAGCTCAAGGTTGAACGAAACCAGCTAGTGATACGCCACAGCGTGCCGCGGGCGACGAGGGAGGGGATCACACCAAACCATCTATAGCAGGCAGAGGAACGGGGCCTCGGATCTAAGATACAAGCACACTACTATGAGGGGGGGGAGAAGCATCGCCAGTCCAGAGATGACGGTGGGGCTGGCATACTGGAGCAGGACCTGGCCAGCGTCAAACGGGAGCATCGCAGGGAGAGCAACGAACGTCCAAGCCCCGGATTGCCTGGCAGCAGGCGGATGGAGCTCATCGATGGCGCCCGACTGAGACAAACCAGGCCAGGCTCCTCTTCACGGCCAGGTCCAGCTCCCGTGAGTAGCCCCGCGTTCGACTCATGCTGGGACTGCGACTCCGCGATGATGAACAAAGGAAGGCTGCCGCGCGCCCTCGGTGATCGATTTGGACGAGGTCTGCCAATGGCGACCGTGGCAGCGGGGTGTCTACTGAAAGGAGTTGAGGTCCCAGGGTCTCCAGTGGCACTGCTCCCCTCATTGGGATCCAACGGGGAAGGTAGTTGAAGGGATCCACTTCCTGTAGTCTCTCCCTCCACTCCCGGGCCTTCCGTCAAGTACTTGCTCCACAGGAAGTGTACTGGGAGGCCCAGAAAAGGAAGACCCCGGCCGCAATGACTGCTAGGATGGCAAGGATGATCCCGATGATGGTGATGATCAGCTTGACAATGGAAGAGCCAAGGCTGTTGATGCCAGACCAGGAGGTCCTAGCTAGTCCTTGCACACCTTCAGACAGCATTCCCACGATGTCTCCTACTGCGTGACTATATGCTTCTATTCCTTGAACTACACCGCTGGGGTTGAGGGAGAAGTGGCTGGTGTAGTTCACTAGTCCATTGAGTTTCCTCTCCAAGATGGGTAAGCTCAATGATTAGGCAATGATGGCTGCAAACGGTGGCATCAGTCGCGAGTTGAATAGGACTGGCATGTCATAGGTGATGTTGGGCTGGAGTTGGTGGATGGCGGGAGCTTGAAGGAGCGTAGCAAATGAGCCATGAGTGAAGTTCTTGAAGAAGGCTGCAGTTATGGTGGTGGAGACTGGATCCACAAACTGGAAAGGGTGGACGTGGTGGCAGTCCGCCATGGGGCTGTGGTAGGTCAAGTCCATGCCTACACTGTCTGGAAGGAAGAGCAGTTCTCCCGTCTTTAGCTGCATGGGCATGAAGAGGTAGCAGTGATCTTCTCCTGGAAGCTGGTGATATGGGTAGACAGCCTCCACTTCTGCTTCAAGGCATTGGGAGATGTAGATGGCGGATCCCCTGACTTCAGCATAGATGTCCATGCGGCCAGTCAGGGTGCGGATGCCGTTGGTAGGACTCATCTGGATCATCTGTTTCAGGACATGATACTGATGTTCTTCCAGCATGCACATCCGACGTTCATCACTCAGTTCCACTCGCTCCATCATGTCCACCAGTTCATACACGATGTAGTGTAGCTTCACCTCTACTGGATGTTGGACCCAGTTCTCGATGCAAACGAGGGTGTCATGGATGGCTTCCTTCCAAGCATCCTTGTTGAAGTCCCAGTGAGGCCTTGTGGTGGTGGAAGGGAGCAAGTAATGGCTTTCCACCTGTGGTTGGATGGCAGTGAGCAGTTCTTGTTCTGCTCGCTTCTTCTTCTCCTTGTGTTCTTTTCTCGTCTCCTCCTCGTACTGAGGTGAGTTATGTCTGGCCGTAGGGTCATCACCAGCTGTTGGATCCCCCTTGTAGAATTGAACCAGTTCCTCCACTTCCTTGGCACCTTCGAAGAGCTTGTTGGTCAACTGCTCCCACTCTTCCCACTTCTTCCACTTTGCCCATTCTACCACTGTCTGTGACTCCTCTTCTCTCTTACTTCTTCTCGGAGATGGGGCAGGTGATGACTTTCCAGTGGCGTCTTCTTCCTTGGTGACGTTGATGCGCAGCACTCCTCCTTCATGTGAGAGTAGAGTTCCTGTGGGGAGGCAGTTCATCGACTCCTTGGTGTATGGGAGATTGTACTCTGGTGGGTAGGTGGAGAGGGGGGGGGAGAGAGGAGGGAGGAGCAGAGAAGACACCACAACACCTCCTAAAAAGCCAAAGAAGCAGCAGGGGGGGCAGTTGGGGAGGAGTGGTTTTTTCCTCCAGATGGTGGACTGGGGGGGGACAACGCTCTCCCTCTCTATCCAGCATTCCTTGAGAGGGGAGAGGTCAGGGGCGAGGGGAGAGCGCGAGGGCACGCGTACCCTTTACGATTTAGGGGGTGGAGGTCGAGGAGCGATTAGACATTAGGCAGGAGGGAGAAGGGCAGCTCGAAGAGCGAGGGATGGACGAGGGAGAAGAGACAATATACACTCGCCACAGTCCTCAGAACTCGTAATTTGTCCATGCACAGGTAAACTCATCTGCCAGCAGCTATTTCTATATGATGGAACAGGAAGGGCCCCAGTAAAGGAGGGAGATGCAGAGGTCCCATGGCAAATTGGAGGGGGGCAGTTCGGGAGGCGGTTCGCGGCGGGTCCTCATGGTGCGTGAGGGGAGGGAACCAAGATACACAAGGAACATTAGGAATGCTCCCCATCCCATGAACGGAACAGCCCATCCGCCCCTCTGGGAGGAAGGGCGGCCAACCTCTACCACTTTGTTGGCAGAAGACGAACAACACCACCCTCCTCAGCAATTATTAAGAATCATCCCTCCGCATCGCTCCTCCGAGCAGCAGGTCGCCGCCTTCTTCTTCCACACGACGCGTGGGTGTGGGTTTGAGGTGGGTGGGGGGATGGGGGAGTGGGAGGCGGGGGGGGGGGGGGAAAACGCACACGGCAACAGGCATCGGTGCTGTCTCTCTCCCCCTCCCCCCCCCCGCCCACCCCTATTTCCCCTTTCTATCGGTCTATTGGGCAGGTGGCCGGGGTCCCGGTCTCGTAGTCCGCCATTTCGCCTTTCTGCCAGAACTCCGAACCCCCCTCCCCTTCCCTCCTTCCCCTCCTCCTCTCCCCGTCCCCCTCTCCTTCCCTCTCCCCTCCTCCCCCCCCCCTTCCCCTGCCCCATTTCCTTATTTCCTTATTCCCATATATTCTTCCTCTCTCCCTCCTGCCCTCCGCGCGATATCCTTGTATCCCTAACACCATTCCACAGGCGTACAGGCGTGCTCCGTCACCCCGAAATCACGAACAGGAGAAGAGGGGGAGCGCGCCCCACCCTCTCTTCCACCATTTCGTTAGGGCTTTAGAGCGGAGAGCATACCAAACCGCGTCCTCTCCTCTCTGTCATCAAGTCAATCTGGAAGGGGAAGTCCACATGACTCAGAAACTTGGCAATGTGGACAATGTCTCTCCTGCCCACCGGTGAGCTCCCTGGGCAGTGCCTGAGGGAGTGAGCCAACCAGTCCAGCTTCAGGTATTGGAGCCTTGGTGGGGGTAGCCCCGGCATGGTCCTTTCTTCCGGTGGGAGTTCTTCTCGTTCTCCGACCACGCAGAAGGTCTGCCATGCCGACTGATCTAGTAGGAGATGCGTGACGGTGTCCAGTTGAGATAGGACGTAGAGGCAATACGGGGAATGGGCAAAGGCTCTAGAGGAGTGTGGAAAGGTGAGGTGGGTGAGATATGTGAACTTCTTCAGTCTTGACATCAGGGGGCCTTTCCCTATGGCTTCCAAACTCCCAGTGTAGTGTAGTTTAGTCACTGTCTCTGGCAAGTCCTCCAGGTCTTCCGTCGCTGCCATGGTGAGATTAGGTGCTAGCGTCGTGAGTCCAGTGAACTCTCCATCTACCCATAGGCTCTTCAAGTCCTGCAGTATTCGCGTTCCGGTTGGTAGTGTCTTGGTGATGGTCCAGGAAAAGGCCCAGATGCCGGGAGTGTGCACCCACAACTTCTCCAGCTGACTCGGCAGGATGTCCCAAACCTGGCTTGGTCCACTATTCATGTCCCAGCTCTAGCGGTTGAATCGGACTCTTGGTAGGTGCAGTGTGTGCAAGTTTAAGGCATCTTTATCACTGAGAAGCGATTGAATGTGAGGGTCTGGATCTGAGGCAATGGCTTCTTCCAGTCCGCCTCCATCCGAACTCTTCTGCACTCCGAGTTTGAAGGGAGCATAGTTGTCGGAGTTTACTCAGGGTGGCCCAGTCGTTGGCAGAGAAGTCCCAAACCCCGTAGAGTCGCAGAGATTTTAGACATGTGGCCAGTTGTGCTATGTCTTGCACTGGCGGCATGACTCATATCGTCATCCTCTTGATTGCTGGCTTTTCCAGCTGCCCCAGAAAGCCCTCCCACATCGACACCTTTTTCTCTCGATCAGGTAGAGAGTCTCATGCCTCGGCTATCATACATTGCAGTCGGACTGAGCAAAGCATTGGGCTGTGTTGGAGGCAGTGAAGTAGAGCCTTTGTGAAGGTTCCCTTTGGGTCCGCTTGGATGGCCTCGGCAGAGTGGAACCCTCTGAGCACTCTCAGTTGTTTGATCTGGGCATCGGAGATGATGGTGTTGGGCTTGGTGGGCATGTTAAAGCGGGTGACGGGAAGAATAGTTCCAGGCCTGTTGTCGTCAGAGTCGCGGTTCCATGGCAGATGGACCCTGTTGGCCAGTTGACACGGTAGGTAATACTCCAGTTCCTGACTCCCCAGAACTTCCACCATGTCCTCCAGGAGGCATGGTTTCCGGCGGGCGTTGCTAGCTAGGAGCTTCCTCAGGTTGGGCTCCAGCACATCGATCATTCTATCTTCTGAAATCTCCTCTCTCGTCAGCGCCTCTCCATCGTTGCACTCTGTCATTGCTAGTGTTGCATCAATCACTGCGGCCTCCTTCTCCTCCTCCAACTCTTCGCATCTTCCCACTCCGAGCATCAACACGTGTCATCTCCTGGCGTTGATGAGGGGCGTTCCGGAGGGAGGGAGTACTTGTGTGTGGGGTGGGATGGTGAGCGTCGAGAAGGGTGGGGCCGTTCCCTTGATCCACAGGCTTTGGGGGGCATCACCCACCCAGAAGCTCTACGACGTGCTTGGATACCGCTGCCATCTGTGAACCTGAGTCCAGTATGCAGGAGACATCCGTCACTGTTTCACAGTCTTTGGAGTGGAGCTGGGCTGGGAACGTGAGCATGATGGGTCCGGGGTCTGGGTGTCCCCCTCCTGACGCCATCATGCTAGCCATCTTCCTTTCTTCGCTTCTCCTTCTCATGGACCCTTCTCTTGATCGTGATCTTGGCTGTGGAGTTGCTGGATGTCGTCATGTTGGAGGAGAGACTGATGATCTATTTTATCCCTTGCTTCCTTTGCTATTTGTTCTGGATCTGTCGTTTGTTGCCTCTGCTGTCATCTCTAGATCGTCTCGTCTCTTGTCAATGACCTGGAGACGGGGTCCATGCTTGGAAGGTGTCGCGTGCCATTGGTGATCGGCTCAGGCGTCTGTCTCTGTCCTCAGAGCCTCGTCCAAAGCTGCCGCCGCGAGGTCGGCTATCGCTATTAGGGCAAGACTGTCGCGATGGGCTTGTTTTTGTCATCGTCATGTAGCATGTGGGGCTGCGTGATGTGTTCCTGCATGGGCTCCATCCAGTGCTGCTTTGTTGGGTACTATCTTCCTGCCAGTGGTGCAAAAGGGAGCACTCCCGATGTTTGTCTGGGAACGCCTCATAGCAAATGGCAGAGTGATGGTGGGGTTGGCAGCAGAATTGGCAGTTGTACTCTGAGTGGCAGCTGGTCGCATCATGTCCTTACGTTAGGCACTTGTAGCATTGTCTATATTAGGCTGCTTGATCTTTTCTCTGCTTAGCGGTAGTGAAGCGATGACAATTGATTGGTTTGTGGTTGCCCGCGCAGAAAGCGCATGGTTGGTCTTGGTGCTGTGCTGAAGTTGGAGTAGTGAGCGTTGTCGCCTCTCTCTCCATGCCAGTGAACAGGATGTTGGAGTGAGGTTTGGCTGAATGTGAGTGTTCTTGCAAAGGGGGACGGCTCTCCACCCATCCTGGTCGCAGCACTTTCCTTGACTGGAGCACTCGAGCTTCTTCCTCTAGTAGAGGGATAAGATGGTTGATGCTGAGGTCATGTAGATTGATGGAGTGCAGATTGTGGATGCATCGGTTGTAGATGCTGGAGGGTAGCTTGCTCATCACCATCTGCATCAGGTGGAGCAGCTTCTCTTCCGGCAGTTGGCACTGGACCCGAAGGAAGTAGAAGCTGGACCGGAGTTGGTCAATGAAGCTGTCCAGGTTGTGGTCCGACACGGAAGGCGATTGCTCGATGTCCTTCTTGGCTTGTTGGATGAGGAGGGTAGGATTCTCCTAGTCTCGTGTCAGCAGGATGAGGATGACATCAAAGTTGGAGGGGTCAGCCAAATACCTCTGCACCTTCTTGAGTGGTTCTCCTTCCAGACACTGTCCCAGTATTTGGATGTGCCGGTGGGGGTCGTTGGTCAGGCAGTTAATAAGGTTGAGGAAGGAGGACTTCCAGGTGGGGAAGTCAAGAGGATCTCCCTTGAATTGTGGATATTCCAGCAGCAGGAGCATTTATCTCAGTTGTTCCCATTCCTGTTGTAGGAGCAGGTTTTGGAGAATTTGTTGGCAGTACTGCAGCAATGCCATTTCCACCCCTTGCATCACCAGGTTTGCACCCCAGTTGCCGGCTTGTATTTGGACAGGTTGCCAGAGGGGCTGCTGGGGCGCGTAGTACTGTTGGGGTTGATGTGGTGCCGGAGGAAACTGAGGAGGGACCTCGTAGGCCACTCGGACTTCTTCCTGTGCTGGCCATGGTGCGCTATCTCGCTGCACTGGTTGCGGCAGTATGTAGTGATGAGGAAGTGGTCCTGTGTGGCCCTCGATTCATCCCTCCCCATATTGGTTCATTGGTGGAGCTCATCCTGGCGGGATGGGTGCGGGCTGTGTTGAGTCCTGTTTGTGGCGCCAGATACCCTTGTATTCCATGTCCCATCCTGGGGCCCACCTCCAGCATCATTGGGCAGGCTGGAACGGCAAGTTGCAGTTGGAGAAGTAGCGGTTGTCCTTGTGGTGGCTGTGGAGGCAACTGCACCATCTCTGGAGGGGGGTGTGATTGCTCTCCCTCCTTGCCCTGTCTTGTCCATGCGTGTCCGCGTCCGGATCCTGTGCTGCGGGTCTCCCTTCCTGTGCTTCCTCTCCTGAGGCAATGGGAGGAGCCGGCAGAAGGAATGGTTGTGGTGGAGGATGAGTCGTCTGAAGCCACGCAGCAACTGGGGCCATCGGATTGCCATCGAAGCGATAGTGGAAGGCTTGTCATCGGGGATGTTGTTCTTCTGGGGTTGACTCCTCCTGTGCTGGGCAATAGACGTTATCCTCCACCATTCCTCTTTCTCTCCATGGTGCCTGGTCTTGTTGGCCCGTCGCGATCTGTTGTTCTGGGTGTTCTGGTCCAAGCAGCATGTGGAATTGCAGTCCTGTCTTCTGCCCCTGTTGGCGTCAGTTTTGTCCAGGTGGAGCAGATCGCGGACGAGAAGGTGGAGCTCTTGCCAGTGTTTAATTGGTTTCCAACTGTGGCGTTGAGTTCTCGAGTAGATCGCTCTGGGAGAGTTCCAATGCGTCCATCATCATTGAGAGAGTCTGTCATTGGCAAGGGTCCTGCGTGGAGTGTCCGGCCACCTGTTCAGGTGGTAGGTGAAGGCAAAGGGTACCCTTCTCTCCCGGTGGCGAGAAAGAGGGGTTGAACGTGGGTTTGAGGGATAAGGTGTCTCGGTGTAGCGGCGGGTGGGCTTGCGAGGCTGGAGGTGCAGAAGCGCCTGGCGCAAGCTGAAGCAGGAAGGAGAGTAATGGCCTGCGGCTGCGCTAATTGTTGATAATTGGCATCAATGTAGTGTGAAATCCTTTCAAGGGCAGAGAGAGAAAATAAGGACTTTCTACTTGCTTCTGCGATGGTGGACAGGGCGGTGAAATTGAGGGGGCTGGGTTGGGTTGACAGCTGTGATGAACGGAACGCAGCTCGGGATGACAGCTGAGTAATTGAAGACGCAGCTTGGGATGACAGGTGCGCGGAATGTTTGGGTTGATGGCTGCGATGAAAATGATGCAGCTCGGGATTACAGCCAAGTCAATGTGAACGCAGCTGGGGTGACAGTGCGCGGAAGGTTGGGGTTGACGGCTGCGATGAAAATTTATGCAGCTTAGGATTACAGCTGGGTTAATGTGAATGTAGCTTGGGATGACAGTGGATTTGTGAATTGGAGAGGCTTGGCGGTGATAGACATGGACTTTAGGCTTTAGCTAAACTCCTGCTACGTCGCCCCTGTCGAAGAAGCAATGGCCAAGTTTGCATATCTGAGCAGATAGTGCAAAGTTGGTGCTGGCCGCGAATTGTCCATGTTTGAACAATTCGTTGGTGTGGAGGCAGAAGACGATCAGGAAGCCGTCCATGTTCCCGTAGGCCAAGGACAAGGCCTGCCTCATCCTGCTGGAGGGGGGGGGGGGTAGTGGGATGGGAGCAGTTGGAGGTGTTCATGCAGTGGCAGGTGTCAAAGACGGCGATGATCCTGAACTTGATATGCTGGAAGCCGAAGCTGATAGGCAAGGGCTGGAATTAGTTGTAGAGGCTGGTCAGATCGGAGTCATGGTGGCTAGCTGTCTGTTGCGGAAGACGGGCAAGGAGTTGTGGTAGTTGCAGCGGACGTTGTCCATGATGTAGAACTCGTCGTAAGCCTTGACGGACAGAGTGTAGCCATTGTCCTCCATGAAGCCGTACTGAGAGCAGTACTAGGAGTTCAGGAGAATGCGCTGTCTTCAGAAGGTGGTAGAAGGCGGGGTGGAAAGGGTTCTTTGCTGGAGCCTTTGTGGCCGCTGTAAATGGCAGAGCGGACGCAGTTTACAAAGGCTTTGAGTGCGTAGCGCTGGCATTTGAAGATGGCCACGGAGTAGTCCTTCTAGCCAATGGTGAGCGGGCTGGAGGGGTGGGTAGTCGGGAAGTGGCAGATGGCGTAGTGAACGGGGTCCAGGAAGCCACACTTGCTGACGCTGTTTGTGACCAGGGAGGAGAAGAGGCTGATGCAGAAAAGGTTGAGTTTAGACAGCAAAAATCGATTGTAGACAGCAAAAGGCAACGGCCGATTCTGGTTTGTTCTGGTCCATTTTCCAGCAATGCTCTAGCAATTTACAGAATCCAAAAGGGATTCAGTAAATGGACGATGGCTGGCGCAGATTGCAGCTGGCAGCCATAAGTTTTGAAAATTGACAATGGCCAATTTCCAAACTCAAGCAGTGATGCTCTGAAGTTTACAAAATCCGAAAAGGATTCGGTAAACTGATGTGGCCGGCGTAGATTGCAGCAGGCAGCAAATGAGTTTTGAAAATGACCATGGTCTATTTTCAAACTCGAACAGCAAAATCGTTTTCTTGCTGATTTGCTGGCAGCAGTAGAGAAAATTTCATAATCCGCTGAAGGATAGTGAAATTTCTGTCGATGATGCTTGCAAAGATGGCATGAAAAAAAACTTTGCAGTTAATTCTTGATGCCCAAGCAGCGATGTCTTTTCGAATCTTGATCGCCGGCAAAAATGATTTTGCTAAATCCAGAAGGATAAAGTGAAATCATGGAAGGCATGCTTGTTTGAAAAGGAACTTTCCAGTTCATTTTCAATCCCGATGCAGCAATGTTGAAATCGGTGATGTCAGAGGTGGCGTGGCAAGTTTTGTAAAATCCGTCTAAGGATAATGTGAAACTCGGAACTGCAATGTTGCTGGCGAAGAGCGGATATTGAAAATAGACTCAAAGTCAATTTTCAATTCCTTTGCAGCATAGTTGCAGAAGACGTCAAAGTGAAATTCACAAGGCTGGCCATGGCTGCAGGTGAACTTGTTGGGCAGCGAAACGAAAGGCAGGCAAAGCTGGCTGTTTCAGTTTGCTGGCTTTTCGCAGTAGATTGGCGGAGTTGACTTGAACGCCATCTTAGAAGGCGGCAAGATCAAAGGTAAAAAGTAGCAGAAGAGGCGCAGTGTTAGCGGATTGCAGGGTTAGGTAGAGGTGGTTGATCGCAGAGTACAGCTAATAAGCTAACTGCACTCTCTGTACCAAACGCTGTGGTGTATTGGGACAGCAGTAACATAGCGGGTTTCAGTTTGTCGTGAATATTCAGCCAATCTAGACAGGGAGGGGAGCGAAAAGGAAGTTCAAATCGCAACTGACTGATTCTGCCGCAGCACCGCCAGCTCAAGGTCAAACGAAACCGGCTAGCGATACGCCACATATATGTGGGTATCTGTAAATGCTGGTAACGGGCGAATTCTCACCAGATCTTCACACACTTTCTTTTTTCTGAAAGGTAATTATATTTTAGGAAGATCTAGAGAGAAGGAACCGGTTTCCAAAACGTTTAAACATTACTTTTGTTGGGTAAAAAGGCTTGCAATATACAGAAACTTGGGTTCTCAGAAAACTTTGGTTTTTGATTCACAAGTTATATGTACCGATTCTAAATCTGTGCTTACATTTTAAAAAGGTTGAGAAACCACAGACTTGCCCTTTTGAGAGAAATGAAATGAAAACATTCCTTTATTTTTGGCATCTGCTTCAGGTAACTGTGGAAGGGGGAATACTCTCTGCGGTCACTATAGTGCATTGCGCCATATGATTCTGCAGCTGTCTTGAAGTATAATGAGCCTCCTTCATCCTTATTCTATAGCATAAGAAGCCTCCCACACCACTATTCTACAGCCTAAGAAGCCTCCCTCATCCCTGTTCTATAGCTTAAGAAGCCTCATCCATCCCTATGTGGATGCATGGGAGGCCTCCCCCCCCCTCAGCCGAGCATGGGAGGAGTCCACCATCTCGACGGGGGGGGGGAGCCAGCAACGCCGCAAACAATTCCAAACATACCCAACCCCCGACAGAACAAAATTGGTCAGAAGATGACTCTAACACTCTAGTTTATTGTGATAAATTGGCGTTACAAAATATTAGTTTGTGCTCAAATGGCAGATGATTAACTGAAAGTACCCAAAAGTCATATTTGCAATTTAAAGTTTTTTTTAAAAAATGTATAAGTTTTTTGCATTTGGCTTTTTCACTGCAGAAAATACACACAAATTGGTCAGCATCTAGCCACTACAATAATTTAAGTTGTACTAAATTAATTTTGCTAAAACTAAATCATTTCAACTGGTCTTTATAATTTTCTTTGTGACATTGGAATCTGTGATGCAGCTGGAAAACTCCAGGCAAGCTGGCTGGCAAAGTTCATTAGCCACCATTGTAAGCCACTAAAGGTCAAGATCACATGCTATGCGACTTCATTTCAATTTTAATTGGTAAGTTAGTCAACTGGTAGCAAAAATGCAGGTGATTTAAATGTTATATGGTTTCGTTAGAAGAAAATCACGTTTATATGAAAAAACCGCAAATCACAAACTTTTTTTTGGGTACTTTCAGTTAGTCATCTGCCATTTGAGCACAGATTACTATTTTGTAACGCCAATTTAGCACAATAAACTAGAGTGTTAGAGCCAACTTCTGACCAATTTTCATCAATTTTGACCCAACGGTTGGCCAGTAATTAATGGAAGATTTTACTACGAAGACTTCCTACCCCCCCCCCGGTATGCTATAGCATGGGAATAGGCCTTTGAAACATTAGGCATATGATTTCAAACTGCATATGTTATAACATAGGGACGCAGGGAGGCCTTTGAAACAGTAACATTCTAAGTACCGTGGGGGGCGGATTTATTCGCGAATGATTTTAAACATTTATAACTCAAAATCCACTCAATTTTTTTTCACAACAATTAATCAGCAAACGCTCTTAGCTGTCTACTATATTGTGTTAAGTTTTTATGCCAAACGAATTTAAACTCATGGTTTTATCGTAACTTTTTAACATAAGTTAATTTATTGGAGGTGATACATTTTTTGACCGCGGAGCGGCCCGAAGGGCCGCTCCGCGGTCTATAGAGGTTACTAAACTTTTGTCCTCATATATATATATATCTGTATCTGGAAATGCTGGCCCCGGGCGAATTCTCAACGGATCTTGACAAACTTTTTTTTCCCTGAAAGGTAATGCAATTTTAGGAAGATCTGGAGGGGTAGACCCGGATTCCGAGTATTTGAAACATTACTTATTTGGGTAGAAAGGCTTAAAAATTGCAATATACAGTTTTTGCACTGTAGCTCCTGTAATCTTGAGAATTGTACAGAAGACTTGAGTTTTTTTGTTCACAAGTCGTATATAACGATTCCAAATCTGTGCTTACTTTTGAAAATGTTTGAGAAACCACAGACTTGCCCTCTTGAGTGACAAACTTTCATGCATGACAATAGCATCAATAATTAGTAGCAGATGAATGGCTAATAATTGCACAAAAGACTTAAATTGTTTTGTTCACAAGTCGTATATAATGATTCTAAATCTGTGCTTACTTTTGAAAATTGTTGAGAAACCACAGACTTGCCGTCTTGAGTGACAAACTTTCATGCATGACAATAGCATTAATAATTTGTAGCAGCTGTACGGCTGATAATTGCACAAAAGACTTGAGTTTTTTGTTCACAAGTCATATATAACGATTCCAAATCTGAGCTTACTTTTGAAAATGGTTGAGAAACCACAGACTTGCCCTCTTGAGTGAAAAACTTTCATGCATGACAATAGCATCAATAATTAGTAGCAGCTGAACGGCTGATAATTGAACAGAAGACTTTGGTTTGTTGATACACAAGTCGTAAATAACGATTCCAAATCTGTGCTTACTTTTGAAAATGGTCGAGAAACCACAGAATTTTTCTTTTGAGGTGCAATAATCACCTTCACAGCAGAAATTTTCCTTAATTTTTGGATTTTGCTACATGTGGAGGTGTAAGCGCTCCGCGGTCACCTATTGCGCTTTGCGCCATATACTTGTTGCTAAAACTGAATATTAACATGAAATTTGAGCATGAATCCACATATATTAATGGCTCTGGCATGAGCTAGGCATTTGATAAAAACATTTTATAATATTAATTTTAATGAAACACAAAAAATTCTAAATGCCAAATAATTTTGTTAAAAAATAATTGCCCAGCACAATGAACATAGCATACATTCACTGGTGTTAAAAATTGTGTTATAAAACCATGAGTTTTAATTTGTTTGGCATAAACATTTAACATTATATAGTGGACAACTAGTAGCATTTGCTGATAAATTTTTGTGAAAAAAAATTATGTGGATCTTGAGTTATAACTGTTTGAAATCATTCGCCCCCACGATAGGAATATTAATGCTGATGATACTAATTATAAGCATACACACATGCCTCACATGCTCCCATGAGGTCTATCATGCTTCAACATAGAGACGGGGAGGCTTCCTTTGTTATAGCATAAAGATGGGAGAGTCTTCCTATTCTTCAACATATAGACGGGGGAGGGACAATCCAACAAACGTAAAGGATATCTACATTCCTACATTTATCACTTGTAGATTTTAAGAATATCTGGAGGGGTGGAACTGGTCCCAAAGCATTTAAAACATTACTTTTCTGGGTAGAAAGTTGGAAAATTGCAATATGCGGTTTTTGCACTGTAGTACCTGAAGTCTTGATAATTGCACAGAAGAGTTGATTTTTTTGTTCACTAGTCTTATATGTCGATTCTAAATCTGTGCTTACTTTTGAAATTGGTTGAGAAACCACAGACTTGATTTTTGATTTACAAAGTATCATATAAAGGATGCGCTCCGCGGTCACCTATTGCGCTTTGCTTTGCCCTCATGGCTTTCCTCCCAGGAGTACTCTTGCATGCACTTCCGGAGCTGCCGCAAGACATTGGCGATGGGCTCCATGGAGTGCGGGATCTGCAGGCTGTAGGCATAGATGCAGGGGAACAGCATCTTCTTCCACAGCACCATCCAGAAGCTGACCAGGGTTCTCAGGCTGCGTCTGGTGTCCTTGGGACTCTTGCCGTAGTGCTGCAGGGATCTAAGCAGCTGGGTGACGTGAGTCTCGGCGTCGCAGTCCTTGAAGAGGCGGTCGCGGTAGACCCAGTCCTTCACCTTGTCTTGCACCGCGAGTAGGAAGAGGCGACGGGTGTTGACAGTGGTCTGGTAGAAGGCGTTCCTCAGCGGCTCCATGTACGTGAGCCTGGGATGGAAGTCCTCAGAGTTGCTGACCAGGTGGATGGCATGCAGCACCAGCTCCAGGGTCTCAGCGCGCTGCATGACGACATAGTCCATCTTCTCGATCGTCGTATCAGTGTCCCACTCGAGGGTCTGGCAGTAGCTGAGGGTGTGGTTCAGGAGCCGCTGCTGTAGGATCTGCTCGTCCGCGGTCTGGGAGACGAAGTTGGTGATGTAGGCGATGGAGTCCCGGAACTGCTGTCTCACCTTCTCCTGGATCTTAGGGTCTACTCCGGGCGCCAGGCGGATGATGAGGGCTTCCGGTTCCTTCTCCCCTTTCTCCACCGCGTTGGCGATCTCCTCTTGGTGCTCCTTGGGCAGGTTCAGTTCTTCTGTGTTCGCCAGTTCTTCCTCCGCTGGGGCCGATTCCACCTCCATGTAGTCCAGAGGCTCCTCCGCTTCTTCCGCTTCTTGCATCTTCTCCACGTCCGTCGGCTCCTCCGCGTCCATCGGCTTCTCAGCATCCGTCAGCTTCTCCGCATCAATCTGCTTCTCCGCATCCATCTGCTTCTCCGCATCTGTCCGCTTCTCTGCGTCCGTCCGCTTCTCCGCGTCTGTCAGCCTCTCCGACTCGTCCATGCCCTCGGGTTCTTCGATTGCATCGGATCTTTCAGCTACAACGGATGCTTCTGAAGCTTCAGGATCTTGGATGGGCTCTGGCTCTTTGGGAACTTCTGGCTCTTCCACCACGTCAGGTTCTTCCGCTGCTTCGAGGCTTTCCGATGCCTTTGGGTCTTCGGTGTCTTCTGTGGCTTTGGAGTTCTCTGCGCTCTCAGCCACCCCCGTCCCTGCCATCTTCTTCTCCGGCTCATTCGCCACCGTCAACTCCTTCTCAGCCTCAGTTGCTGCGTCCAGTTCCACCATCGTCTCCGTCTTCTCGGGTTCTTCAGGTGGAGTTGGCGCTGTGTCCGGCCCCTCCACGGCCTTTGTCTCGTCTTTGGCCTCTGCTGGGACTTCGACAACCTCGGGCAGCTCTTCTCGCTTGTCTCCCGTGTCTTGCTTGGCCTCCTCCTTGGACAGCTTTTCCGCCACTTCCATCAGAGTCTCTGCCACGTCGGCTGGAGTGGGTGAATCTTCTTCGCTCTCCACCTCCCCCTTCTTCTTCTCCGGCATCATTGGGATGGTGAAGAGTTGCTCTGAGCTGGATCCGAGTGGGTCTGGACACTCATCCGAAGCTTCGGGGTCTTTTCACGGCGTCGGCTGCTGCTCCGCAGGGACTGGCTCTGCTCCTCGCTCCTCTTTCTCCTTCTCACCGCCCGCCTCCTGTTTCAGGTCGTCTGTTTCTCTTGGCCTTTCTGGCAAAGGAGTTGGGTCTACCTCTCCCTCTGATGAGGTCTTGGATCTCTTGGAGTGAGATTGGCCAAGCGGTGGGCCATCGCTAGCCCTCTTCACCGCCTTGTCCTCCGCTGCTCACAGCAGCTCTGATCGCTGGTCCCAGGCCTGGCATATCATCTTATACCGTTTGGATTTAGACATGGTGGTTCTGAAGTATAAGGGCAGTGCTGTGCTCAAAGGGCGCGAGGAATAGTATTCCAGGGCACAATAAGCCTTCCAGCAATCTTCCTCCGCGCATTGCACGTGCCCTTTTCCTACCCATATCAAGTCCATATCCTCTTCACAGGCTCCACAGGCCAATGGGTCTTTGAAGGGGGAGTAGTACTGGATGAGAACGTCTGAGAAGGGCATGTCTGAGCCGCACTTGCAGGGCTGAGCCATGTTGGCCATTGGAGAGATCTTAGGCTTTGGCAGCTGCATTCTCTTTGTCACCGGAACCAGGTCTACTTGGAGCTGACCGTAAATGTAGGTGTTGTAGGTGCCAGATTCTTGCCGTCGCAGTAGACTGGAAGGACTGGCGTGGTGCTGCCGTCATGATTGAGTCTGTTCACCTCGATCTCCTCGCCTGTCTCCAGTTCCACCATCATACAACAACCTGGCTTACCGGGTCTTACAGCGTACCCTTCTCCGCCTGCTGGCGCTCCCACCGCCTTGGGCAATGGAAGGAGAGGATGGAGAGTGGAGACTCTGACATCGGATGAGGTGCCAGGCTCTTCCCTCTTCTTCTTCTTCATGGCCCTGTACTGCTTACACATGGGCATGCTGTGTCCGGAGTTGTGGCAGTAGTAGCATCGTTGACGACAGGTCTCTTCCATGTGGCCTTCCTTTCCGCAGCCTTTGCAGCATTCAGGGCACTCTCTAACCACATGTTCTCCACTGCAGTTGAAGCACATAGGCGGGCGAGAGCTGTTGTTGCCTCCTCTTCCTCCACCTCTGGATCTAAAGGAGGATCTTCCTGAATTGTTGCCGCCGTTGTTCTTGTTGTTGCCGCCTCCATTGTTGCGCTGCGTGTTTCCGGACCCACCCGCAGCTTGCCCCGCATTGGGTCTAGTCTGAGTTGAGGAGGCAGCTGGTACCTGATTCTGATAGGGCTGCTCCGCGGCAGCGGCAGTGTGGTAGGGCATGGGGATGCCCTCCTCCTTTGTCTGCTGCACCAGCTCTTCTGCAATTGCCAAGGCCCTTTGCATTGACTCTGGGGCTTGCATTCTCAGCAGCTGTCTCAAGTTTGAAGGGAGGCACTGAATGAATCTCTGCTGGAGCTGAATGTCATACTCCCCCTCCGATACATCTGGCCAAATCAGGCTGGCAGCCTCCTGAGATGCCCAGCGAACTCTCTCACAGTCTCATTGGGCTTCATCTGAATGGCCTGGGAAGGAGGCGTGTTTGATACGTCTGAAGCTGGCAATTGTCCCAATGTTTCAGCATGGCCTCTTTCAAGAGGTCATAATGCTCTTTCACGTCTGATGGGATATTGGCGTAATAACGCTTGGCCTCTGAATGGAGCTTAGACTCTACGATGAGGGCCTTAGTTCTTGGACAGTAAATGTGGCAAACATTGGCCACCTTGTCGAATCTGTTGAAATAATCTGACACCGATTCCTCCAGTCCTGTCAGGCAACTTTCAGCCTTCGGCTTTACCCCCAGCATGAAATCTAACGGCTTGTAGTT
>JASANA010000567.1:0-25058 GCA_030248095.1 Ptycholaimellus sp. GST1_10
ATATAACCCTTTCTGTAGCGCTCAAATATAACAAATTACTTTGTACTTTAGAGCACTCTGACAGGAGCATTTTCTCTTTTTTGCAGCCAGGATTGAGCAGCGACTAAAGAATAGCAATTTCTTTGGGGCTTTAGACCGCTCTGACAGGAGCATTTTCTGCAGCCAGGATTGAGCAGCGACTTTGGACCACCATTTATTCTTTTCGCCACCAGCCAACATTTATTCTTTTCGCCACCAGCCACCATTTATTCTTTTCACCACCAGCCACCATTTATTCTTTTTCCTAAGCAGTAAATATTTCAGCACATTCAGCATTTCATCTTTCTCAATCCCGATTTCTTTGCCGACCCGAGACTTTTTACTATGCACAGCATTTTACATTTTCCCCCCCAATAATTCACATTTTATTGCAGAAAAACGTCGGCGTTCACAGCTCAACATCACCAGCCAATGTGATACTCAACAGATGTCATTATATGCAATCAATTTGGGCGAATTGTCAAAGATCTACATACGGGCTTTGCTGAGATCGGTTTTGAACACCAGGGGATGCTTGCCAAAAGCTGTTCTTCCGATTTGCAGAGTCAAATCTCCCATTGAAAGTTAAGCGCTCGCCAAAAAGCCTCAATTGAAAGTCCTTTAGCTCAAAACGAAGATTATACCAGCAATACGTAACTGAACGAAGAACAGAAAACATTTCGTATTTGCATGTGAGTTCCAGAAACTAGGAAGGTATATGTAGATTATAGTCTGCGTTTTTGAGCTAAAGGACTTTCAATTGAGGCTTTGTGGCGAGCGCTTAACTTTCAATGGGAGATTCGACTCTGCAAATCGGAAGAACAGCTTTTGGCAAGCATCCCCTGGTGTTCAAAACCGATCTCAGCAAAGCCCGTATGTAGATCTTTGACAATTCGCCCAAATTGATTGCGTATAATGGCGTCTGTTGAGTATCACATTGGTTGGTGATGTTGAGCTGTGAATGCCGACGTTTTTCTGCAATAAAATGTGAATTATTGGGGGGGAAAATGTAAAATGCTGTGCATAGTAAAAAGTCTCGGGTCGGCAAAGAAATCGGGGTTGAGAAAGATGAAATGCTGAACGTGCTGAAATATTTACTGCTTGGGGAAAAGAATAAATGGTGGCTGGTGGCGAAAAGAATAAATGGTGGCTGGTGGCGAAAAGAATAAATGGTGGCTGGTGGCGAAAAGAATAAATGGTGGTCCAAAGTCGCTGCTCAATCCTGGCTGCAGAAAATGCTCCTGTCAGAGCGGTCTAAAGTCCCAAAGAAATTGCTATTCTTTAGTCGCTGCTCAATCCTGGCTGCAGAAAAGAGAAAATGCTCCTGTCAGAGTGCTCTAAAGTTCAAAGAAATTGCTGTTCTTTGAGCGCTACAGACAGGGTTATATGTTGTGCTACCTCTTTCTGCCCCCTCACTGCCCAGCACTCATGCCCCTTCCTTCCAGGTATGTCGACTGCTGGACGTGAATCCGGAGCGTGGTCTGGAGGAGGTGGAGGGACGTCGTCGGCAGATGCTGCATGGCCCCAACGAGCTGGAGGTGGGAGAGAAGGAGGCGGTGTGGCGGAAGTACCTGGAGCAGTTCCGGAACCCGCTCATCCTCCTCCTCCTCGCCGCCGCCTTCATCTCCCTGGTGATGGGGCAGCGGGACGACGCCCTCTCCATCGCCGCCGCCATCAGCATCGTCGTCACCGTGGCCTTCGTCCAGGAGTACCGCAGCGAGAAGAGCCTGGAGGAGCTCACCAAACTCGTCCCCCCGCACGCCCGCTGCCTGCGTGAGGGCCGGGAGACGGACCGGCTGGCCCGGGAGCTGGTGCCAGGGGACGTGGTGGTGCTGGAGACGGGGGACCGAGTGCCGGCGGATGTGCGGCTGATGACGGCGCTGCAGCTGTCGGTGGACGAGAGCAGCTTCACGGGGGAGACGGAGCCGGCGCACAAGGCCGCCGCCGCCCTCCGCGACTCCGACCCCCACGCCCGCCTCCCCTCCATCGCCTACATGGGCACTCTCGTACGCTCCGGCAAGGCCAAGGCCGTCGTCATCGGCACCGGCGAGAACTCCGTCTTCGGCGACATCTTCCGCGACATGCTCTCCACCGAAGCCCCCAAGACCCCTCTGCAGAAGAGCATGGACCATCTGGGCACCCAGCTCAGCTTCTACTCCTTCGGCATCATCGCCCTTATCGGTCTCATCGGTTGGGTTCAAGGGAGACCACTCTTGGACATGTTTACCATTGGCGTGAGGTTGGTGTCTCAGATTTCCCAGTTCTTGACACATCATCTGATTCTGGCTGCAGCTTAGCGGTGGCAGCAATCCCAGAAGGTCTTCCCATCGTGGTCACAGTCACGCTAGCCCTGGGCGTCATTCGCATGGCCTCCCAGCGAGCCATCATCAAAAAGCTCAACACCGTGGAAACCCTGGGTCCCTCCCTCTACCCCCTCAGCCACTTCTCCTTCTCCTATAGGCTAAGTGGTTGAAGGGTGCGTGAACGTGATCTGTTCGGACAAGACGGGGACGCTGACGAAGAACGAGATGACGGTGTCGGTGCTGGTGGCCTCGGACGGGAGCCACGGGGAGGTCACCGCCGTCGGCTACGACCCCAAGGGCGGCGCCATCCTCATGCAGGACCACTCCATCTTCCAAGTCACTCTATTTTCCTCCTTCTTCTCTGGTGAAGAAGAATGCTCTGAGTTTCCAGCCTGGGAGAGGGAACAGCAACGCAGTGGGCAGCCTGGTCCGAGTTGGTGTGGTTTGCAACAACTCGGAGGTGGTGGATGGGAACCTAAGAGGGCAGCCGACGGAGGGTGCGCTGGTGGTGCTGGCGCAGAAGGCGGGGATGGAAGGGCAGCGGCATCGCTTCGACCGCCTCCAGGAGATCCCCTTCAACTCCGACACCAAGTGGATGGCCGTCCAAGTGCGCGGCTCCGACGGCGACCTCTGGATGCTCAAGGGCGCCCTGGAGCGCGTCCTCCACATGTCCCGCACCTACCTGGACCAGGAGTATGCCTTCATCTCTTTCTATTCTTCATCCTACAGTTAGAAATCTGGGTACAGAGGTCGACAGAACATGCTGACAGCAGCCTATGCGGAGGGTGTACGGCGGGAGGCGGAGAGGATTGGGAGCACAGGCCTTCGAGTGGTGGCCATGGCCCAGGGTCAGGCCCTCAACTCCCTCACCTATCTCGGATTCGTCGGCATCCTCGACCCGCCTAGGCCAGGTTGCCTCCTCCGAGCCTCTCAAGTTGCCTGGCTTCTGATAGGCTAATGGATTGAAGGGGTGCGAGAGGCGATCCAAGTGGTGCACGGGGCGGGGGTGGCGGTGAAGATGGTGACGGGGGACGCGGAGGAGACGGCCACCGCCATCGCCGCCCGCCTCGGCCTCTTCGCCACCGGCGGCTCTGCCCTTTCGGGGCCTCAGGCACTCTCCCTGCCCATTTGCTTCCATGGCCTACACTCAGATTGAAATATTTCTAGGTAGAGATGATGCCGGAACATGAACTGGATCGTATAATTTCGCACGTGACCGTCTTCTATCGCACCGGGCCAAAGCACAAGCTAAAAATTGTGAAAAGTCTCCAGCGCCAAGGCTTCATTACTGCCATGACAGGTGACATGGATTGGGCGATGTTCATCGAATGGGAAAGGGAAAAGTGGGAATTTAGGTGACGGAGTGAACGATGCGGTGGCTTTGCGGAAGGCGGATATCGGAATAGCGATGGGGAAGACTGGAACAGACGTGTCCAAAGAGGCCTCAGGTATCATTCTCGTCGTTGAGATGATTACGGCTTTCAGATACGAGAATTCCAGATATGATTCTCGTAGATGACGACTTCTCCACCATAAGAAATGTATTCAATGTTTTAGTTAACTTGACTTTAGATTAATTCTTTTTTTACAGGCCATAGAGGAGGGCAAGGGCATCTTTTACAACATTCGCAATTTCGTCCGCTTTCAACTATCCACGTAAGCATTTTGTTTTATCGATACCTGGGAAATTATCAACTGCTAATATTGGTCTTCAGTTTTGACCATAGAAACGAAAAATTTTTTGATGAGCTCAAATAAATATTTATTCTTAATTTTGCTGTATTTTTGTTGTATGCAATTGTGTAAAGATTTGCTCATTTTTGTTCATTTTTTTTGAAATTAATTTTGTTAATTGAGACTGGAAATGAAAAACAAATTGATGACTGCAGAAGCATAGCAGCTTTGAGCCTGATCTCGCTGTCCACCCTGTTCGACCTGCCCAATCCGCTGAACGCCATGCAAATTCTCTGGATTAACATCATCATGGATGGTCCGCCTGCACAAAGGTTGCCCAGAGCCTATTCCATCCATCCATCGCCTACATCCACAATTGAATGGGCGTTGAAGCCTGGGCGTGGAGCCAGTAGACCACGATGTGATCAAGCAGCCGCCTCGCAATGTTCGCGAGCCAATGATCACTCGTCGCCTTGTGGCCAATATCATCCTTTCCGCCTCCATCATCATCGCCGGGACTCTCTACGTCTTCCACACCGAAATGAGTGATGGCAAGGTTCTCTATTCCTTTCTGTCCTCTGTCTCTCACTCTACTCCTCCTTCTATCTCTCTTCTACTCTCCTATCTTACAGTCTGACAGACGCAGCAAAGTAAGACTGTTTTTGCCACTTTTCCATTCACTTGTTCAGTGCCCCAATCTCTCTGACATTTTGAATGTTCTTATGCCATAGTTGAAGGGTGAGGTGTGAGGTGAGTGAGGAGAGTGTGTATTGAGGTGACGCCGCGTGACACGACGATGACGTTCACGTGCTTCGTGTTCTTCGACATGTGGAATGCTCTGTCGTGTCGGTCGGAGACGAAGTCGGTGGTCAGTTCCGGCCTCTTCAAGAACGCTTTCTTTTGTCTCGCCGTCTCTGGGTCCATCATTGGCCAACTCGCCGTCATCTACTTTCCTCCACTACAGGCCATCTTCCAAACTGAAGCTCTCCACTTTTCTGGTTACTTCTACTTTACTTCACTCCTTTCAATCTTCTTGACGCTAATGTGTTTGTAATCTCAGCCAAAATCGCATAATGCAAAATTGAATTGTTTTGTGGAATGCAGAAACTAAAATAAAAGGTTTGAGATCTGATGTTCTTGTGCCTGCTAACTTCTTCCGTATGGCTGGTGTCGGAATTACGCAAGTGGATCGAGCGAAGGAGTCTTAGCCGCCGATACAATATCGACCCTCTGAAGGGCGTCGTCATTCACTGACACATTTCATTACTCATTCTTATCTATTCCAAGCCTTCAGTCAATTCTGCAACTGGCGTTCCCAATCACAAGCCAATGCCTTTCATCCTCTTAATCTTAACATCTCTTTCTTGCTTCCTGTCCGGCCGTTGACGCCTGGAGTTTCAGTCTTGTTCGGTTCCTTTTGCTTTGCCACAGTTCACCCGTTGCCTTACCTATCAAATTGCGGCCATCGACTCATACGTGTTCGGATAATGTTTAAAACTGGCGAACGCATGTCTTCAAAGTTTTTGTGATCACTTTGTTGGAGCGCATTTGAGGCTGTGAAGGAGAGCCCAGACGTTTGTTACAAATCCACACTCATGAAACATGGCATATTTAATGAATATTCCATAACGCTTTCATTGGGCGCAGTATTTCTGCCTTTAAAATGAAAATGGCAATGCTAAATTCTGTACTGGCACTTTTGAAACTTAACCTTTTCGTTAAATATAAATTTACTCAGCCTCTGAGCAAAACATCACACTGCCTGTGTGAAGGAATCTTGTTTTTGAACGGCCGCCTTGCCCTGATATGCATTCGCTTTGCGATGTTTTCCTTGGTGCGCAATGCTTCGGCTGCATGGGCCTTCGGCCACTCCATTTTCACTTGCGATTAAAACCAAGCCGAGTCACCGCTTCACACACAGCTGGAGCCTGGCCTACAAGCCGCCCCACCTCATCACCAACTCCATCCGCCGCGCCTGCGAGGAGGAGGAGGAGGGGAACGGCACGGACTACGGGTACATCTCCTGCAACTTCATCACCTCCACCTTCAAGTCCAAGGCCTACTAAGCGCTCCTAGGTGGCTCTGGGACTCTTAGTTCCAACCACCTCACTCTCCGGTGCTCTTTTCTCTTTTCGAGCGGGTTTTGCGGGTGTGTACGTTTGAGCTGAGCGAGAAGATGAGCATCATGGTCAACTTCATGGTCAACTTCGGCGACAACTTCGACTACGGCAGCTCCTGCTAGGATGCCTAGATCAAGTACAGCCACGCCTACGCTCTCTCCGACCTCTCCCTCACCCTCTCACCCACTTTTCCCACCCACTCCCAGCGTTGATGCCATTTTATTGGCGATTCGCTCCCTTTTTCCAAACCTTCTAGAAGCTTCCAGGCTGATTTCGTAACTCTTGCGCTTGCGCTTGAGTGACGTCAGCACCTACAGTACCCCTCACCCATTCCACCCACTCAATACCTACTCTCCACCAAGCAGCCTAACTGCGCAACCCTTCCCAACCAACTTTCCCTTACTACAATCTACCGCAAACGGCCCTCCTAAGGGCCATCATCAATCAGAACTAGTTCATCGTCGTCTTCGGCTTCGTCATGGAGGAGGACCCCGTCCAGCCCCGCCCGGCCTACTTCTGGCGCAACAACTGCGATCAAGTCTGCCGCCTACGCCCTCGCCCTCACCCACGCCACAGCGCACGCAAGATGCTCTGCGACAACTGCCAGGCCACCGTCTGCCGCGTCGGCTTCGACGACGCCTTCCAGCCGGTGGGCAGCGCCACCGTCGCCATGTGGGACGCCCTCCGCGCCGCCGTGGAGGAAGCCCGCCGCCGTCATCAGGCCATGCCCCGCATCCACTGCGTCACCTGCACCCCGCCTCCAGGCCAGCCATTCACCTCTCCTCTTGTACGTCAACTGGTCCGGCAGGGGCTGTGGAACGAGGGGGAAGGGGGGCTAGTGGACTACCGTCCAGTGCCAGAGCTGCACCACGCGGGCCTGGAGGACCCGGAGGACGGGGACGAGTACGTGGAAGCAGAGAGCGAGTTCGGCTCCGCCAACAGCCGCCGCACCCACACCACCTCCAACGCCTCCTCCTACCCCACCCTCTACAACCCTCAGGACTGGCCCGAGAACGGCTCGTCCATCGTCCGCCTTCGAGAAGAAAACCGTCGCCTACAGCTTCAGCTACGACAAGCAGGCTTCCAGCAACTTCCAAACCAACCCAACTCCATCCACGGCTCCCACCACGGCTCCAACGCCTCCAACGTCTCCTACCACACACCTCACTACCAACCTCCTCCACCCCCACCGCCTCCCGGGGCATGGGGCGCGGCTCCACCTCCGCGTCCACCACCACCTCACCATCATCAAGCACCTCCACCACCACCTCACCATCATCAAGCACCTCCACCACCACCTCAAGATCCACCACTACTTCACTTTCTAGAAGAACAGACCCGAGCACTCCGCGTCGTCTCCGACACCCTGCAAGACCTCTCCAGGCGCGACAAATCCTACTCCGCCTACCCCAAACTCGCCAAGATAGAACCCAAGTTCTCCACCTTCGACGGCAAGGATCTCTCCGCCTACAGACGGTGGAAAGAAGACTTCGGGTACCTGGTGGGCGCCCAGCCCAGCCTGTCGTCAAACGCGAAGTTCACCTACCTGAGCCAGGCCCTGCGAGGAGCGGCCAAGGCCAAGATCCAGCATCTCAGCGCCAGCGACGCCGCCTCCTGGGCCACCGCCTGCAAGCTCCTGGACGAAACCTACGGAGACACTGATCTCTCCAAAGCCGCCCTCTTCCAAAAGTTGGCCAAGGTGGGGAACGTGAAGGAGGACAACCTGGGCAGCTTCTACGACGAGGTCTCGGGCATCGTCTACGAGCTGGAGCGCATCGGCGTCGAGAACGTGGACAACCTAGTCTACCAAGTCCTTCCTCATCTACCTCTCACAGCCCAAGAACGTCTTCGCCGCCATCGACACACCCAGAATCAACCGCCCACGCCCAGCATGGAGGAGCTGATGAAGTGGCTGCGAGCCGAGATCAAGATCAAGGCCAGCTACAGCGGCGCCCCGAAAGCCCCACCCGCCCAAACCGGCTCCACCACCCTCGCCTCCAATTCCCAGCCCGCAGGGCAAAAGAGCCCACAGGGCCAGGAAGGAGAGCAAAAGAGCCCACAGGGCCAAGGGGGAGAGCAAAAGAGCCAAAAAGGCCAGTTTGAAGGCGGGCAGAAAGGGCAGGGGAAGGAGAAGGAGGGCGGGAAGTCGGAGAGACCGGCCCCGCCGTGCGCCTTCTGCGAGGAGCGGCACTGGGCCGTCAAGTGCGAGGCCTTCAAGGAGACGAAGGATCGCAGAGAGAAGGTGAAGGAGAAGAGGCTCTGTTTCAACTGCTTATCCTCCAAGCACCCCGTCAAGGACTGCACGTCCAAGCAGAGATGCCGCATCTGCAAGAAGAAGCACCACACCGCCATCCACGACGACACCTTTGAGCAGACCAACCAGCCCAACTTCACCGCCGCCACCGCCGTCTCCGGCTCCAACCTCACCGACGTCTCAATTCTTCCTTTCTTCACCACTCAAGCCCTGCATCCAGTACGGGGAGGGACGGGTCAGCAGCTGAACGTCCTCCTGGACGGCTGCTCCGACGTCTCCTGGATCCGCTCCGACATCGTCAACAAGCTCAACCTCACCAAGGGCCCCAGTTTCACCACTTTTATCTCTACCGCTCACGAGGCGGAGCAGAGGAGGAGGGAGACGCACGAGGTGAACCTGAATCTGGAGTGCAAGAATGGCAGCCAGTTCAGCATCACCGCCCGCGTCACCGACACCGTCACCGGCACCCTCTTCCACGGGGGCTACGAGATCAAGCAGGGCATCGTCAAGGGCGCCTACGAGAATTCACCTACGCCAGAAGTACAAGAACTGGAGGTTCATCTGCTACTAGGCAACGATTGGCTGGAGAGAGTCTGGGGGCCGGGAGCGGCAACGAGCTGGGCAATCACGGAGGACCTGACGGGCGTGAACACGGCCTTCGGCAACCTCCTCAAGGGCAAGCTCAAGCAGCACAAGGTCACCATCGGCTCCGACTACTCCTTCAACTCCTACGCCTGCGCCTGCATGCAAGTGGAGGAGGAGAACCTGGACAAGGCGGTGGAGAAGCTGATGGGGACGGAGGCCGCGGCGTACGAGAAGCTGCCGGCTACGGAGGAGGAACGGACCAAGAAGCTGCTCAGCACCGCCACCAGGGACAGCCAGGGACGATTCACCGTACACCTTCCGTTCAAAGAGGGAGCAGAGGCGCTCTCAAGCGACTTCCGCGCCGCCTTCGCCCGTACCAAACGCGTCCACGACAAGATGAGCGTCAGCGACAGGCAGGAGTACTACAAGATGTTCGAGGGCCACAAGGCAAACGGGTACCTGGAGGAGGTGACCGTCGCCCCGCCCGCCAACCGCCTCGTCCACCACCTCTCCCACTTCGGCGTCCCCAAGGAGGACTCCGCGACCACCAAGCTCAGGCCCGTCGTCAACGCCAGCGCCAAATCCAGGGACACCGGCCTCTCGCTGAACGATCTGCTGGAGACGGGGCCCGACTTGCTCACCGACCTGCTGGAGCTCCAACTGCGCCTCCGCTGCTACGACGGCCTCTTCTTCGCGGACGTCAAGAAGGCGTTCTATCAGGTGCGCATCGCGGAAGAGGACAGGGACGCCTGCCGCGTCATCCTCCCCAAGGACCAGTCCCAGCCCCTCAGCTGCGACAACTTCCAGGTCTTCCGGTTCACTTCTCTCATCATGGGCTCCACATCCAGTCCCTGGGTGCTCCTGGCGGTGATAGCGAAGCTCTGCGAGGAGGAGGCCAAGCAGAGCGACAAGCACGGCATCAGCGGCTCCGACATCCTCACCATCCCTGCACAGACGTACATGGACAACGTGGTGGGCCTGTTCGACAACCCGGCGGAGGGCAAGAAGCTCGCCAACGGGTACCGCAGCGTCTTCCAGGCGGCCGCCATGGAACTCCGCGAATACGCCAGCAACGTCAAGGCCATCCTCTCCAACCTACCCGACTCCGCCAAGCACAGCGACGACGTCATCAAAGCTCTCGGCCTCCGCTGGGACACCATCGAGGACAAGCTCAGCCTGGGCGGGGTCAAGATCAGCGACCTGGAGAACAAGGACCAGATCACCAAGCGGGACGTGCTCAGCGCCGTCGCCCGCGCCTACGACGTCTACGGCCTTTTCACTCCAACTCTGCTACAATTCAAACTCTTTTTCCGCCAACATGCGCTACCGCTTCACAAGTGGGGCGACAAGCTCAACGCCGACCAGGCGAAGGAGTTCAAGGGACTGCTGAAGGACCTGGAGGCCATCGGCACCGTCACCTACGCCCGCAAGTTCACCATCGAGCGCCAGAAGCCCGCCGACCTCATCCTCTCCACCGACGCCAGCGACGACGCCTACGGATACACCTTGCACCTCAAGCAGTCCAGCCAGATCCAGTTCCTCATCGGCAAGAACCATCTCATCGCCAAGAACGGCGGCACCAAGGTCACCGTCCCAAGAGCAGAGCTGTGGGGAGCATTGGCAGGAAAGCGAGCAGCGGAGCGAGTTTGGAGCATGCTGAACGGGACGCTGAACCTGAACAACGTGTTCCTGAACGTGGACTCCCAGGTCGTCTACTGGTGGCTGAAGCGGGCGGAGAAGCTGAGCAGGCCGTACGAGCGCAGGCGGGTGGACGAGATCCTCAAGTTCATCCCCGCCAACCACGTCCGCTACATACGCACCACCGACAACCCAGCCGACTTCTGCACACGCCCTACACCCGCCTCTGAACTCACCAACAACTCACCTTCACCTCACCTCTACTACACCGGCCCAGCCTGGTTCAAAGAGGAGATCAACGTCTGGCCCGACGAGGCGGCCGTCTGGGGCAAGGAGGAGGAGGAGCTGGAAGCTGGGACACCGCCCACCAGAAAGAAGAAGAAGAAGACGCGAACGGAGGAGGAGGAGAGCAGCTTCAGTGCAGCGTCAGCATCAGCTTACCTGGGCGAGATGTACACCTGCGGCGTGGGGGACCAGGGGGGCCAGGAAGGCCCGGGGGACTCCGTCGAGAGCACGAGAGGAGCCTACGGAGCCCCGGCCAACTCGCCCACCCCGTCCACACAGCCTCCAAAGCCTCCAAGCACCTCTTCCAACTTACCGCAATCTTACCGCAATTTACCGCAATTTACTACAAACTTACTACAAAAAGACGGCCAAAAAAGGAAAAAGAAAAAGCCCGCCCAGAAAAGAGGCAAATGCCCAAAAAAGATCCAGAAGGGACACAAAAGATCCATAGAGGACAAAAAAGAGGCCAAGGGCGAGCCGCACAAAAAATTCCAGCCCAAAAGTTACCGGCATCTGATCAGACATTTTGCTTGGATGAAACGGTGGCTGAAGGTGATGAAAGAGGGGGAGGACGCCAAGCAGCCGTGCCCGACCAGCCAGGAGCTGGAGGAGGCCGAGCTCACGCTCATCCGCGCCACCCAGGCCAACCTCACCGTCCAGCAGCACACCAGCCTCAACACCTACAAAGACGAGAACGGACTGCAGCGCACAGGGGGACGGTTCAAGTACTCCGACGAGCCCGACCCCATCGTCATCCCCGACGGCCCCATCGCCCACCTCATCCTCGACCACTACCACCAGCTCACCTGCCACTCCGGAGCCACAGCCACACTCCAAGCGTCTCAGCAGCGCTTCTGGATCATCGGGGCCAAGAAAACGGCCAAGTCGATCTCCAAACACTGCACCGCCTGCCGCTTCTTCAAGGCCAACCCCCAGCGCACCCTCAACCTCGGCTCCTACGCCCGACACCGCTTCAACTGCATCAGTCCACCCTTCTCCTTCATCACAATGGATCAAGCCGGTCCGTTCGTGGTGCGGGAGGGGAAAGGAGGGAAAGGGAAGAGATGGGGCCTGGTCGTCCTCTGCCTCGCCACCCGCGCCTGCTACTTCGACATCCTCAAGGACTACTCAGCCGAGTCCGTCGTCAACGCCCTGCAGCGCCTCTGGGCAGCACGGGGGTTCGGGGACGGGGAGATCTGTTGCGACAACAGCACTGCCTTCAAGGGCACCGCTCGCCTCATCACCAGCTCCGTCCTGCAAAGCCTCGCCTCCAAGCCTCAGCTCAAGTTCACCTTCGGCCCTATCAAAGCACCCTGGATTCAAGGAGGAGCGGAACGTTTCGTGAGAGTACTCAAAGAGGGCCTGCGGGTCCTGCTCTGGAACCGGGTCACGGACGAGGACAACATGCGCACAGCCATCGCCCAGCTCGCCTCTGCCGTCAACAACCGCCCACTCACCCCCGCCACCGACGACATCCACTCCTTCAAGGCACTCTCTCCCAACGACTTCCTTCACCCTGGCCAGCATCCCTATGCACCAGCTCCACTCTTCACGCCTCCAAAAGCAGCGACAGCACTCCGGCATCGACTACACCAGCAATTTCTAGCCCTAGAACAAGGGCGCCAGCGCTTCAAGAGCGAGTACCTCAAGTACCTGCGGGAGGTGGACGCCAGCCGCCGCAGCCGCAACGCCAAGCCCGTTTTCCACGAGGGCGAGCTCGTCATCCACGACAACGGGGGCAAGCGCAAGGACTGGGAGCTACTCCGCATCACCCGCCTCGCCAACTCCTCCGACAACTGCCAGCGCTACGTCTACGCCAAGGCCTGCAACGGGGTGGAGGGCAAGTACCCGACGAGCAAGCTCGTGGCTACGGAGCTGGGGAGCAACGAGGAGCAGCTGGACGAGTCTGACTCCGCCTCCAAGCTCCTTCCTCCCACCACAAGCGCTACCGGGCCCCTGTCCAATTGAGCATTGCTCATGCGGATAAGACCCAAACTTTGCGGTTCCCCAAAAGACTCTCCTCTGTTTTCGTGTGCTGGCCTTGGAGTGTGCTGAGGTGGGGAGCTTCGAGCGGATGTTGGGCGAGTCCAGCGTCTTCGGCGTCTGCAGCGGCCTTCTCTGCACCGTCGTCTCCCTTCCCTTCCCTACTCTCACCAGGGCCACCCAATGACTTCCTTTTTTCTTTTGTGCTAATGGCTCAACTATTTTTCAACTATTTCTCAACTGCGGTTTTGGAAGGATTGTTTTATGCAAAAATTGGGTTTTCGCATCTGCTATTTATTAGGATTGGAAAAATGCTTTTGATTTACGCTCATTTGAGAAACGGGTACTCCTCGCTTTTTTTTTGTCACCAATCGCATGTAATTCACCATACCCACCAGCTGTTGCTTCATCTACTCTCCCCAAATGCTCAGACCCTTGTCTTGTGTAAGTGGAGTGAGTAGGAGTGGGCTTGGCCTTGCACGGCGCCAAGAGCCTCGAAAGCCTTCGGGCGAGTAGGGGCGTCCCAGAAACTGGGCATCCCGCCTTGGCCTGCTCACTCTGCTCCCTTTTCATCTTCCACCTCATCTACTCCCAACTGTATTTCATGAGATTTTGTGAGGACTCAGCTTTTGGTTTGTTACAGGCAACCTTTTCATGATGATCGCCCAGCTGGGCTTGATTTCTGGCATTGTGCCAAGTTTCTTTTGTTTAGCCTTTCGCCTCCCCTTTGTCAAGGCGGAGGATGTGTGAAGGAATCTTGTTTTTGAACGGCCGCCTTGCCCTGATATGCATTCGCTTTGCGATGTTTTCCTTGGTGCGCAATGCTTCGGCTGCATGGGCCTTCGGCCACTCCATTTTCACTTGCGATTAAAACCAAGCCGAGTCACCGCTTCACACACACTGCCACTTTGTATATCTTTGGGAAATATCGTTTGTGAAGATAATTTTACAAACGAAGCAATACTTTCCCTTTGTTTGTTGGTTTGTCATTCGTCATATTGAGTAGTAAGATGTGTTGATTTTAATAGAGCTTTTATGAGAAGGTCAAATCTCATAAAGTCAAGTCAAGTCTCTGGTTTCCAAAATATTTTAACCTCCCCTTTTTTACATTTTCTTAAAACTATATATAATTCGACCACTTTTGGTGGCCTGTGTGGAGTGGATTTTAGCCGCCGCTCGGGCGCTTGAGTGCATAAACTTTGACATGCCCTTCTCATATGCTACAACAATTCTTATGCTATGGCGTAGTAGGAAATTATTTCAAAGTTTATGGACTTAAACACACACCCGCGGGTACAAAACCTTACAGCTAGGTGGATGCAGGTCAGAAGTATTTTTGTGAGCTAAAAATTAAGATTCAGAGACAAAAATTGATATAATCGAATTTTAATAATTTGGAACTCAAGTGTGGATATCGAAATTGAAAAATTAAGATTTGAACGCCTTAAAAAAGCCCTCTTAGCTTAAGTTTGTGCCCTGGTCGATTTTTTACACTCTGCCATGTTGTATTTGACAGCATTTATCGGTTTAGAATCTTTATAAATATTTTCTATTATTTTTGCGCGGCCGAAGGCCGCCTGCCGCGGAGGGCAGGGCAGTCAGAGCTCCGTAGGCCGGAGGGCATGGGTGCGGAGGCCCCGGAGCGTAGCCTAGCATGCGAAGCATGCTATGCGAAGCGTAGGGGCCGTAGCACCCGTGCCCGGAGGCCGGAGGAGCTCTGGCGCCCTGCCCGAAGCAGCGGGCGGCCAAGGCCAGCTTAACCAGTTACCTCATTTTTGCGTCCGTCTTTCCGCATATATATATATATACTAGTAATATTGGTGAGTGGCCGCGCTTCGCGCGGCCACCTCTTGATTAAAACTAAAGAATTGGTGGTTAATCACAAAAATTCAATATGGATTAAAAATGGGGCAATGTAACTTCAGATAGACACTAAGCACACCCTCTGCGCAGCAGAGTAAACCCACAGCTACATCATCACCCACATATCATTACTAAACTTCCTTGAAACATTGGGTCCATGAGTAGGGCCAAAAGCACAAAAATTGACTTCACTCAATGACATTTTTAGCTAAAAAAGTTTGAGTAAAATGAAAATGTAAATAAATGCACTTATACAGAATTGTTCAGGCTTGAATTTAAAAAAAAGTCCGACAGAAAAAGTTAAGAATTGAATGAACTACAAAGGAGCAAAGTCAAAAAAGTTGCACAAATGACAAAATTTCACACGTTTTCAATCATAATTTGTTACTAAGGAAAAACTGCGAGGACGAGCGGTGATATTTTGTGAAACTCGCTGAGATCTATTCAAAATGCTATCATGTGCCAAGAATAGTTTAGAATTCAGGCTGCGCAAATGCATTTATCTCGCGTATTATAGAAGATATGTGTGTCCCAGGCCCGTACTCCGCGGTTTTTCAACGAAATTGGCTGATTTTTTGCATGAAGGTCCGCCTAGGCGGTGCCTCGGGACCATTTTTTGCGCTTGGCGTAATTTTGAGTTTATCGACCAAAACTCAAAATTTTGATGTTTCAAAAGTCAAACAAGGAATTATCGGCTATCGCCAATAGATGCGCGGCCTTGTTCACCATGTTAAGGAACGAAATGAATAATCAGCATGTTGGCTCAAGAAATACTAAAAGGACACAAACAAAAGTAGAAAGTAACATTGGTCTAGCTCTAGTTTTGGTTTCTGAGGCATTTAAACGATAAATAACAATCTAAATAATAATAAATGATTAATAACAGTAAAATACAATTTTTCGAAAATGTTTCGAATTTTAAGGTCCTGATTTTCCAGGTTTTTTGACCATAAATCCAGAACAAATCAAAATTAGACCATGCCCAGAAAAACCCTCCTACCCACCACCCAGACAGACCTTCATACAAAATTTCAGCCAATTTCATTGAAAAACCGTTGAGTCCGGGCTCTGGAACCACACACATTGGGCTGGCGCGAGGGAGCATAGCGACCGTCAGCGCCCAGCCCCTCTTTTCGACCCAGGTGTACGTTTTCGGGGTTATTGCTAGATCTTAAAATTGATAAGGCTCCTGCTCCTCACAGAAGAATCCAATCGTTCTGATTCTTTTTGCATTGGAAACAGCATCATCGAATTGTCCAAAACTCGCGAGAAATCGCCCAAAACTTGCAGCAATCATTAGAAAATCACTCAAAACCATTTGTCCGAACTCCTCCTCCTCCTTCTCCTTCTCCTTCTCCTTCTCCGCATCTATTCAATGGACGATAGTAGGTATTCAATCGGCCTGTACTAAAGGCATCAATCGACAAGGTGCATTGGTAGTTCTTTGCAATTAATATTTTCTAAGTCTACAGAGGAAGTAATGCGGCTGTGTGGTCAAGTGGCTTGTCTATTGGACTCGATTCAGAAATGACCAGGTTCAAACCTTCGTTGAGCCAACTTTTTTGTCTATTTTTTTATCTTAAAAATGGAAGAAATGTGTGGTACCATCAGCAAACCAAAAATCATAATCCTTTCTCCCAAAAATCGATTGCCCTGAGTTTATGTCAAGAAAATTTCGCAAAAATATGTTAATTTGCCAAGGAATTTGCATTATATTTTTCATTTTCGAATTTTTTCTTTTTGTTTTATTTTTTTAATAAGTTTATTTTTTAATCATTTTTTTCTTATCTAATAAAATCTTAACTAAATATATAACCAACAATATAAAATTTGTATTTTTACATTTTATACAATATTAAAAGTGGAAGAAATATCTGGTACCATCGGCAGGCCAAATGTGGGTCTCTTTTCTCCAAAATTTGGAATTGCCTCGAGTAAAAAGTCAAGGAAATATAATTTCTACTAGTGGAATCTGCTGCGTCATCTGCATTTTGTTTTGGGCGCGCATGGAAAGAGACACTGAACTGCGCGCCAAAAACAAAATGCAACTGTCCAAGCAGCAGATTCCACTAGTAGAAATTATATTTCCTTGACTTTTTACTCGAGGCAATTCCAAATTTTGGAGAAAAGAGACCCACATTTGGCCTGCCGATGGTACCAGATATATATATATGCGGACAGACGGACGAAAAATGGGGTAACTGTATAAGCGGGCCTTGGCCGCCCGCCGCTCCGGGCAGGGCGCCAGAGCTCCTCCGGCCTCCGGGCACGGGTGCTACGGCCCCTACGCTTCGCCTAGCATGCTTCGCATGCTAGGCTACGCTCCGGGGCCTCCGCACCCATGCCCTCCGGCCTACGGAGCTCTGACTGCCCTGCCCTCCGCGGCAGGCGGCCTGCGGCCGCGCAAAAATCATAAATCAGTCGTTTTTCAATAAAATTGGCTGAATTTTTGCAGGTACGTCCGGCAAAGTAATGTCTTGAAGCTGGCAAAAGGAATTTTTGAAATATTTGTTATTTATCGATTTATTGTCAAAAACCCAAAATCTTGATGTTTCGAAAATTTGAACATGCATAAGTCTATGGTTTTTCAATGAAATTAGCTGATTTGTGGAATGTACGTCCGGGATAGTTATATCTTAAAGCTGGTGAGAGAAATATTTGAAATTTTGAGTATTACTCGATTTATGGTCAAAAACCAAAAATCTTGATGTTTCAAAAATTTGAACATGTATAATTCATGGTTTTTCATTGACATCGGTTGAATTTTGCCATGAATTTTCATCTAGGTGAGTCTAGTCTTGAGGTGAGGCCGCGCATCTTGGCAACAGCCGAGAACACCTTGTTTTTATTTTTATCGGGCAAACCTTTTTTACGAACAAAACCAGGTGCGGTTTCTTCAAAGCATATCATATTTAAAAGCATTCAAAGTTTTTTATAGATATGAATAGGAATCACTGACAACTGCGCCCGTTGTCCTTGCGGCAGAGGTTGTGGAGAAGATGCTTGGCCTCCTCCATCCCACCCGCAGCCGCCTCTTTGATTAGCCGATGCGCTTCCCTCACAGTTGCAGCGAGGTTAGGTCGGGAGGAAAGGAAACGATTGAAAAACCCTTTGCGCAGCTTGTAATGACCCTTCAAATGGGCAACAGCCAGGTTGTAGGAGGCCGTGTGGTGCCCTCGGTTGGAGGCCCGGTGGAACCACTTCATCGCCGTTTTGCGGTCCTGCTTCACCCCAACCCCTTAACCCTAGCCCAAATTTATCTCTCATTTCTCCGGGTTGAGGAATTAGAACCTTGGAGATATTTCTGTCCAAGAGCATGCTGGGCTTCAGTGTGTCCCAGGTGAGCATAGGCATAGTGGACGTTAAATGCCACATCCTCCATGTGGTAGTAGCCGTAGTAGGCGAAGTAGAGGATCGCAGCGATCATGAATCCCTGTCATCATTTTCTTATTCTTTTGGAAGACGGAGAAGCTTTGAATAGTGACCTCAAAGATTTTGAACCAAGTTGGATCGGGCTTCTTCTGTCTAGCCAAGAGAACTTTGCCGCCATAACTGAAAATGCAAGCCAATTTTGCGGCAAAAGCACAGTTCATGGATGGTCAGGAACGGAAGAGAAGGATCGTAAGTGCCGGATGGTGGTTCCCAGCGCTCTCCCTTTGCTTTATCTCTGTCCTTCCCAACTGAGCGATGACGAGCTGTTCCAGTTTGAACCATATTCTCCTATTTTCCGCTATATTTCGAATTGCGAGGAAAACTGCAATTGCTAGACATCTAAGTGGCTTATAGGCAAGATCAAAAAGGTATGTTGATATTGTAAGGAAGTTAAAAATATTCTATGAGCATGTTATGCGAGATAAGACGATGCAAATCGCTGAAAAGTCTTTGCATCCGGTCATGAAATAAATAGTCTGGTTTGACCGGTGGTCAGGTGAACGCTCCGCTGCCACTGTTGCTAAGCCACCTATTTGCACAACCCCTGCAATTCTTCTACTAACACAATCAGAAAATCCAGTGTACATCAAAAGAAACATCTCATAAAATTAATGAATTTCAACTCCCACTGAAAGTCAGAAAACCAAAATATGAATCTTCTACACGCAGCACTAGTATCCGCATTCCTTTGGCCTTTTGTGCATAGCCAATATGATACTGGTGACGGGGACCTAGGCGATTCTGAAGATGACTATGCGGACAGCCATGGTTCGGAAAACTCGCAGCAGCATGGACGCAGCCGCAACTGCACTCTGATCCCCGCCTCCCTCTGCCCTCCACCCGTCCATCTACATAAGGCCAGCTACCGCGCTCTCAAGGGCCTCGTCTTCCCGCCCAAACCCTACGACCGCACGCGCCCCCCACGCACCCATCCCGGCTGCCCTCTCGTCGTCAACGTGAGCCTCTACCTCACCACCCTCGGCAACCTACGTTCCGACACCTCCACCGCTCGCATGGGCTGGCGTCTACGCCTCATTTGGACTGACCCCGCTCTAGCCTGGAACGCCAGCAGCTATAATCAGAGCATTCACCCCCTCCTCAGCCTTGGCTCCATCAACGTCCCCAGCAGCGCCATCTGGACCCCCAGCCCCGTCTTCGACTACACCGTCCTCGAGGTGGCCAAAGTACCCGGCGCCAGCCTCGCCGAGATCGACGAGGACGGCGTCGTCAGTGTGGACTTCCGCTACACCCTCCGCGTCATCGCAGACCTCAAGATCGCCGCCTTCCCCTTCGACCGCCAGCAGATCTTCACCATGCTCTCCTTCGCCCCCGTCCACCCCGCCGCACTCCACCTCAACGTCCTCACAAGAAACCTTATGGATCAGTACGACCAGCTTGTGTCCCTCTTCGAAAGCACGGAGTGGGAGGTAACGAATCTGGACTGCTACCGCGGACTGGAGCATCATCCGAGGGACAGGATGGATCCGGTGGGGCGGGAGAGTGAGAACTACTTCGTGGTCTGCAAGGTGGAGGTGAGGAGGCGTGCGGGGTTCTACATCATCAACTTCATGATCCCCTCGACCATGATCGCCTTCCTGGGCGTCTGCGGGCAGTTCACGCACGAGCTCCGGCGGGCCCCCGGCGCCCCGCCCAACAAGACGCAGATCGCCCTGGCCGCCGTGATGTCCCTCGGCGTCCTCACCATCGCCATGGGCTCCTCCGTCCCCCGCGAGTCCTCCATCACCAATCTTCACCTCTTCTACTTTTCCCTCATCTCCCTCGTCATCTCCGCCTGCTTCACCTCCTGCATCCGTCTACCGCCCATCTTCCGCAATGAGAGGCCTCGCGGCGCCGAGATGGACGTCACCCAGGAGGAGTCGGAGGAGAGCGTCAAGCGAGCCTACCGCAGTCCTCGTTGGCAGTACCGCCTTGAGGCCACCCTACTCACCCTACATCTCGCCGTCCTACTCGCGGTCCTCGTCTTCTTCCTCGCCCATCAACTTGATTAGCTCCTTTTCTTCTCATGCTTTTTTGTCATTACTTGCAGTGCTATTTTTTCTTTATTTATTACGTCAAAATGCTTTTTTTGCGGTATTACGCTTTGATTTTTGCTTGAATAAAACAATATAGACTTGAACTTGTTTTTGAAATCTACACATTATTTGTTTGCTTGGATCACAGACTGAAAAGGACAAGCAGAGGCTGTACAGAGTGCAACTGCAGAGGAGCAGGAGCTCTGAAACTCGGCCAATGAACGGATAGAGCGAGAGCGGAGAATGAAAGCAATGGAGGCAGCTCCCACAATCAGCCTTCCTGGCCAAAGTCCTTGGTGAATTTGGTGAGCTTTTGCAGGTCCTCTTCGTTCACTGTCGGCTTGCTGTTGGCCAATGACCTCATCATATCGCTCTGGAAAAGGAGAAGGGGTAGAAAAGAGGGAGTAGGAGAGGAGGAGAAAGGTAAAGAACCATGGTGACAATGGGCTCGAGGAGTTTGTCAGCAGGGACATCCATCCAGTTCATGGGAATGGCGGCGGGGTCGCCGGGGCTGCAGGGGGTCAGCAGATCCTCCGCCCAGCCCACCTCCGCTCCTTCCCTGTCCTTCACCTGCCCCGCCACCTCACAACCCCCCTTTCTCACTCCCTTTCCGTGCAAGAGAGCAGGGTGGATGAAGGTGTACCCGCTTGAAGTGTGTGGCACTCTGGACCTTGCGTACAGGCTGCATGAGGGCGTCGCGAACGACGATGCTGATGTCGGCTGCAAACATGAGACTCTCGTTCTCCGCCTCAAGCCCTAGCTTCTGTGACTCCGCTAGCTACCTCCGGAGTATCCGCGTGACTCGGCGGCGAGGCGACGGAACTCGGCGTCGGAGACGGAGTTGGGCGTCTTGCCGATGTGGAGCTTGAAGATGGCGTAGCGGGCAGCCTCGTCCGGCAGCGGGATGTAAATCCGCTTCTCGAAGCGTCGCCTGATCGCCGCATCCAGCGTCTGCAGATTCGGAGGGGGATTAAAGAGTTAGGGAGGTTGAATAGAAGACCCAGGGTATGTTGGTGGCGCCTAGAACAAGGATGCCGTCCATGTCGTTGCCGACGCCCTGCATCTGTACCAGGAACTCCGTCTTGATCCGCCGCGCGGACTCGCTCTCGTTGTCCGATCGACTGGAGCACAGGCTGTCCACCTTCAATCCCTTCACTCCCTTCACCTCCTCTCCTCTTTGGCCGAGAAGGGCTCAAGCCTCATCGATGAATATGATGGCGGGCTTGTTGGTTCTGGCCAGCTCGAAGAGGTTCTTGACGAGCTTCTCGGACTCCCCGAGCCACTTGGAGACGAGGTCGGAGGAGGAGACGGAGAAGAAGGTGGAGTTGTTGGCCTCCGTGGCGACGGCCTTGGCAATGTAGGACTTCCCTGTCCCCGGCGGTCCGAACAGCAAAATACCGCGCCATGGCTTCCGCTTCCCTGCAACCTCTTTGCTCCTTGCCTCCTTTTCCGCTTCTTGCTCAGCTACTATCGATCGGAATGCGGCTGCTGGTGGGGGAGTACTGCAGGAGAGGAGGAGGAGAGGAGCAAGGGTAGCAAGGGTGCTGCTAATGGGCTCTCGGCCTGGGCCAGGAAAAAAGGGAGCAAAAGAGGGGAAGCTCCGTGGACACGCATAGACTAGCAAAAGAGCGCATAGTAGCAGCAGAGGGAGGGGATCAGCTGTGTGTTCATGGAAGAGAGGGGGGTGGGGCGAGTTCCAGCCCTAGCTCTGCTAAGCACCAGCAAGGGGGTAAAAAAAAGCAAAGGCCGAGTGTTGAGAGAGTGCCAAATGAAGGATGGTAGGTATGTGATGGCTTGGGGGTGGATGGAGGGGAGAGAGGTGGAGAGACGTAGAAGGGGTAGGCTTGAGCTAAGCAGATCCTGTGCTTGGCGTGTGAGAGGGCAGGGAGGGGGAGTGACTGGGCTGGGGTGAGGAGGGCAAAAGAGGGGGGGGGGGGGGGGTTGAAAGAAGGAAGGAAAGCGGGAAGGGGTAAGGTAGAGGGGGAGGTAAAAGGGGGGAGGCTGGTGGTAGTCGTACATGGGCCGTGCGTGTGCGCCTCTCGTCGCCTTCGCATCTGCTACCCGCTTCCCCTTTCCTGCCCAGTCCCCTCCCACCCTCCCTCCATCCCTCCTTCCCTCCCCAGCAGTCCCTCCCCACCTCGCCCCTCTCTCAACCCCCTCACCCCTTCTTCCGCTCTTTCTCTTTCTGCCTTTCACCTTTGCCCCTGGCCTTTTATATTATCATCGTCTAGGATGTGGATGGGAGGAAGGATAGAGCTGGATGTCTTTGAATGGGCAGTGATTTAGGGACGGTTTCCTTTTATTTGAAAGGGCGTCAGTGCAGCAGAGGACTGGGACAATCGATCGCCAGACAAACGACGGCGGGATCTAATTGCTATCATTACTCCCCTTGGCTCTCGTCCGATTTCTCCCACTTCTTTTCCCTCTGTCTTGACCTTCTACTTCCCCCACTTTTTAGTACTTTCCAGTTTGAAGAAAATATAGCGTGTTAGAACCAGACAAAATGTATGAAAGGAATCATCCTCTCATTTATTTGGGGTGAGGAATCGGCAGTAAAATTGGTGCATGGCCAGCTTCGCTTGCTAATCCTATTAGCAATTCTCATCATTTACGCTCATTTCATTGCCTCCATTTCCACTTTTGCTGCCTTCTTCAATAGTGCCCATAAATTGCATCCACTATTTAATGGTTCATTTTGCAATTACTTAAATTTTCAAGTTTTGGGTAAAGCCTAAATTGTTCATTGTTCTCGGTAGGCTAAGAGTTGTTGCAAAGTGGGAAAGCGGAAATGGTAGTGCAAAAAGGAGAGCTGTCCGTCCATAAAGGCAGCAGGGGGTGAGTGCTTAGGTCTGGGTGGACAGGAAATGAAGGGCAGAAGGAGGGTGTAGGAAAAAGGGTCGGAAGGATCCCGCTTTATAGCTGCTCCCTCCGACCGGCCTGGAACTTTGACGTCAGAAAAGCAAAAACTCTCAGCCTGCAATCTAGGAACAGCAGGCCTTCCCTTCGCTTTCCTGCCACATCCCCTCCCCTCCCCTCCCCTCCCCTCCCCTCCCTCCCGCTTCTCCTCTCCTCCATCCACCTTCCCCCCACACCACCCAAAAGCCCATCCTTTATCCGCTACGTTTAAAGCTGCCAAGACCCGTCCACTTCCTCCGCACTCTTCCTACCCACACTTTACCTTTCCAATTCCACTTTTCTTTCACCTACATTCCCATCAATGCCTTGCCGAATTGAATCTGTTGCGTCATAATCTTGGAGAAAAAGGAGAGATTAGGAATGGGAAAAGCTTGCTTCCCTTATATCTGCATCAAAAACTTCTGCTATCTCAACGATCTTTTCCGCTCCGACGGCTAATGTAGCTCATCCATTCCGTGGCCTACACTGTCCTACTCAAGTGGACTATCTGTCAAATGTAGAAGGGGTTAAGAGAGTGAAGAAGTGAGTGAAGGCTGCTTCCATTGCCCCTCCCAATCTCTGCTCCTCGATGATCTCTTCTGCTTCAGCGGCTAATGTTGCTCATCAATTCTGAGTCCTGCCTCCTTTCTGCCTGCCAAGGCGTGTTGCTGCCAGATGTGGTTTGGAGTGGGAGAGGAAGTGGCCTTTAGGACTGATGGAGGGTGTATCCATTCGGTCTAAAAGCAGGAGGACGAGGTGGGTGACGTTTGAGGGGGGCAATGTAGGTGAATGGAGGCGAGCTGGTGGCTGAGGCTGGGCTCGGGCGGGATCGAATTGCTCGTTCCATCCGCTCTGGCATAGTTTCACCGCCGCTCTCCAGCCTTCCTCCTCCTTCTTTCTGCCCCTCTCAGCCTTCCACTCACACACTCTCAATCCCACCCTTTATGGCCCCCGCTCCACTCCCCCTCACCACTCTCATCATCCCCTCCACCCCTCCACTTTCTTCACCTTCTTTTCCTTCCTACCTCACTTGCCCGCTCCAACCTCTCTTTCATCACCTCCCGTCCCCTCCTCCTACTCAATCCACAAGCAGCCAACCTAAACAAAGTTACTCAAGCGTGACAGTGTTCTTGTTTGTCAGTGTTTTTGTTCATCCCAGCAGTGGGGAAGGCGGGGAGGGTTGATTCTAAGCGTGGTTTCTAAGGTCAACGGGGCACAAAGAGCGGCTGCGGCGCTCCTTGAAGCCCCTTCTTTCCTTCCTTCCACCCTTCCACTCCTCCCCTGCCTCCATATCGACCTCAAGTCTGGCCAGCCGCTGGAGAGAAACTAACGACCCCCCGCGCCCTCCTCCTCCTCCTCACCTACCCCCTCCCTCCTCCTCCTCCTCAACCCCTTCCCCTCACCCCTCTCCTCCTCCTCCATTCCCCCCCCCCCGCCCCCCCGCTCACACTCCTCTCATAATCTCCCCTTCTACCCCGTCTTCTTTTGGCCGAGACACCGCTTCCCCATCCATCCCCCACCCCGCTCCCTTTATCTCACAAACTCACCATAAACCCAGCCTTTCATGCCCTCACCCATCCCAATCCCCACTGCCTCCATCCCCTATTTCCAAGCCAGGGAAAAACTGAACATCTACTATCCTCTCTATTTCATTCCAATCTAGACCCAACCTTTCCTTGCTCACTGCACGCTTCCCATCTTTTTGGCGTGTTTTCTGGGTTTTAAGTAAACCTCAAGCTCGGATTCAGGCTTCATTGAAGTTCAATTTAATAGGGTAGATCAAATTTAGCTAGCCGGACACCGAACGTCACTAGGCTCAACAGGGTAGGGTGGAAAACCTGAGTGATGTGGTGAGATGGGAAAATGGGGGCGGAAGGAGAGAGGGCGTGGTGCATTCAGAAGCTGGGCTCTGGCCTCCCTCTCCCAACACAGTCGCGGCCAGGGCAGGGGCCTGGCACCTCACATCCCCTCTTTT
>JASANA010000569.1:0-35325 GCA_030248095.1 Ptycholaimellus sp. GST1_10
AATTTTTTACCAAAAATTTTCATATTTTATCTAAAAACCTAATCAATGCCATTAAACGAAAAATTGAAAGTTCAAAAAAATCAATTTTTCTCAAAACATTTGTTCAAACGTCTGAAAACAGACATCGTCATCGTATTTCTCATGAAATTCTGGCCCAGGAACTACTTTTAAAATTGCCATTTAGTATGTTCCAAAAGAGATAATAGCCCGAACTTGATGAGAACCAAAAATATGCCCTATGTTATAACATAGGGCAATTTGGCTAATGTAAAATTCTGATTTAAAAACATCCTGGTACTGATCAATTTCCTTTTGTGAACTAATCACCCTAAGCCTTAGGCAGGTATTAAGCAAAAAAAATTGCAGGGTTTTAGGTTATATATCTGGTACCATCGGCAAGCCGAAAGTAAAGCTCTTTTCTCCCAAAAATCGACTGCCCCGAGTATAAAGCCAAAGAAATTTTCCTACTACTAATGGAATCTGCTTGTGGGGCATTTGCATTTTGTTTTCGCGCACAGTTTTACGACTCTTTTCATGCGCGCTCAAACAAAATACAGATGACACAGCAGATTCCATTAGTAGTAGGAAAATTTCTTTGGCTTTATACTCGGGGCAGTCGATTTTTGGGAGAAAAGAGCTTTACTTTCGGCTTGCCGATGGTACCAGATATTTCCTCAACTTTAAAAATACAAAAATAAATTATGTCAATTTATGTACTTCATTTTTTATTGTTGTTTATGCTTTAAGGTTAAATTTTATAAAATAAATAAATAAAACAAAATAATAAATAAATTCGTGAAATAAAATTAAAATAAAGAAAGTTTTGAAAATTAAAACAAATGCAAAAATTTTGGCAAACGAATATTTTTGGGAAATTTTTTTAGTTTTACACTTGGGGCAATCGATTTTTTGGGAGAAAATAGCTTTACTTTTGCCTTCCCGATGGTACCAGTTATTTCCAACTTAAAATTTTAGAAAAATAAAAGTTATGCTGGAGAAGGTTTCGAACCCACCAGTTAGATCCAGCAGCCAATCGCTCGCACCACTACACTACCGGTGCATACGGCAGAACATTTAACTGAAGGTTTATAAATAAGCAATGATTACATGAGGCCAAGGGACGAGGAGAAAGGTTGGGGGGATGAAATGAATACCTACTCTCGTTCATTAGCAGATGCGAAGCAGCAGCAGCAGCAGGGCAGCAGGGCAGGGCAGCAGGAGTTCGGACGGCAACTTGTTTTCGATTTTCTCCATAAAATCCGAACTTTTATGCTGCTTTTCGCGAGTACCCCCCATAATTCGATGTTGTCCTTTCCGTTGCAGCAAAAATCAGTGCAATCGGTGCTATCTGGGTTGAGAAAAATGCTTATCAATTTTGAGATCTAGCATTGACCCTCAATTATGACATCTGGGTCGAAAAGAGGGCCTGGGCGCTGACGGTCGCTGCGCTCCCTCGCACCAGGCCAATACATGAAAAGTTATCCAAAGTGTGCGGATAGGTAGAGAATTCACCCTATACTATAACATGGGACAAAAGTGACCAAAAAAAATTTGGTCTTGAATTTAGGTTTCAATGGCCTAAATCGATGCTCTGGCCGCAAATATACCTAAAAATATCATTTTCATATTTTGCAACGGATTTTAATTTCCGGGCAAAACAAGACCCCAGGGATTCGACTGATACCCATTTTGTTTGTAGAAATATGTAAAATAGAGGAGAAATAGCCAGTTATATAAACACAATTCCTTGAAACGCGAAAATTGGCCAAATTTCGACCTCACATCACGTTTGGAGCTGATGTGAGCCCATTTTTGCATATTTTTCGCCCAAAATTGGTGGAGTTACATAAAAATGTATGGAGATTCAGAATCTGTAATAAAAAGGGGGTCAAAAAATTTATGTCCGCCCCCCCTTAGAGGATTCGCACTCCTCTCATAAAATGCCTCTTAAACGCAACGATTTGAAACTTTTCAAACGTTGAATCGATCAGCCTACTCAAATCTCCAACCACCATTCCGTTAAGAAGCGTAGGCGCCATAGTACCCAGTGAAATTCCCCTACATACTTCAGCAATGGAATATGCTGTGTCACTTGCATTTTGTTTTAGCGTTCATGAAAAGAGTCTCTGGACCGGTGCCAGACTCAGTCATCCGAAAATAAATGTGATGCTAATTGGAAGTGTCACTTGGCTTGGCTTCATTCCTCGCATTTAATGTTTTAAATCATTCACATATCTTCGGCTGATGAACCACCGGTTTGAAGAAAAACATGAAAACAATTTAACACCTTCTATGCAAAGAGCACAGCTCAGTTTTGAATGAATAGAAAAAAAGATGATATAGCAAAAAGGAGTCCAATTTATAAAGCGTCAAAACTGACAATAAAGTCGTTGAAGGAAGCATGTTTCATAGAATCAGAGGCAGTGGAGAAGAGCGCTGGCCCGTGAGTGGACAAAAGTCCTTTACAGCATCGTACAAGCACTATCTAAATCATCATCTTCTGTCGGCGATTTCGCCCTCATTCATTCCCTCTAGGCCCGAACACACGCTGACCCCTCCCGCTCAGCCAAACGCCTATCCCCACCATTGATTCCTCTTTGAGCCTATGATAAGAAATAGTCTGTCTTTGTCCTGTTTTTTCCGGCAGATGATTAGTGAGATGTTGCAGAATGGGTAAAAGGGGAAGAGGCATTGCCGGAAGTGAATGATAAACGACGGTGAGCTGAGGAGGCCGATGGGTAGAGGAATAAATAGGTGGGATGGAGTGGGGTGATGGGATGGAGCAGAGGCCGTGAACCTGAACTGGATCTCCTCCACTCGCCCGAGCAACTGGGAAGAGGAAGTGGGTGAGGGGTTGGGGAGGGCAATGGCTGGCTGAGGGGGGGAGAGGCGCTGGGAAGGACGGAAGGCCAGTGTACCTTGTCTTTTTAACTACTCCTTCGCGCCGTCTTCATTAGGTCGCCCGCCTCCATTCCCGTTCATTTGCAGGCCTGCACGGAGACACTGCGGCCTCCCTTCCTCTCCACTCCCAGCCAGCATGACCTTCCCCCACCAGCTCCTCTTTATCCTTGCCCCCCTCACTGCCCTCCAACAGCTCGTCTCCGCCCGCCGACACCCTGGCGGCGAACTGACCTCCAACAGCGGAGCTTTTGACTTCAACTCCACTCTTCACTCCGACCACCTTAGGTCTTTCGCACTCTGTCTGACCAAAGGCCGATGATTGTGGAATATCAGGTTCAAGAGGGCAGCCATTGGGCGACACTCACGTCTCATCCAAGCCATGCCTCCCAGTTCCGCTACTTCTGCCTTTCTCCTCAACGAACACAACAAATACCGCAGTCACGTTAGCTACTTTCTCTGGCTCGCATATCCTTGTGCAAGCTGGGCCTCTGATACTAGGTGCCAGCAACGAACATGCAGTTCATTTTCTGGGACTCTGCACTGGCTGCCAGCGGTTTGCTTTATTGGGCTTTGGAGTATGCTGGAGAGGGATGGATGGCTTGCAGCGCAGGCGCATGCGAACACCTGCGACTTCCTGCACAGCCGGGGGCGGAAGGGGGTGGGCGAGAACATCTGGGCCGCCTCCTACTCTGACTACTCCAAGGCTGTCCAGCTGTGGTTCGACGAGGTCTACGATCCATCCTGCGCATGCCCCCACCACTTCAAGGCCTGCTGCGGCCACTACACCCAGGTCAGCTCCCTCTTTCATTCTGAGGATGAAGAGGAGGTGGAGGAGGGAAAGATTGGTATAGGTGGTGTGGTCGGAGACGAATAGGATGGGCTGTGGTGCGGCGCAGTGTAGGCAGGTGAACGGGGCGTATGGGCAGCGCTACGTGCTGGTCTGCCACTACAGCCCCTCCGGCAATGTCATCGTCGCCCGCAACGGCGGCCTCAACTACGTTCCCGCCTTCCGATGGCAGAACCTCACCACCAAGGTTTCCCTTCCTCCCCTTTCTATCCTCCTTTCTCTCCTATCCTCCAACCCTGTAGGCCTGCTCCGAGTGTCCGCCCATCAGCAAAGGCTCCTGGCAGTGCGAGACAGGCCTGTGCAAGTGGACTGCCTAGGACCCACTCTCTACGCTCCTCACCTTCAATCCTCTTCGCCCTGATCTCAAACTTTATGCTCTTCAAAATACCGGTGCCTTTGCTGCCCTACGCTAGCCTAGAGCTTCCTATTCAATCACTTTAGTTCTCCAAACGCATTTATCAACCAAACAATCCACTCCGCTGGCAAACAAATAACCAAAGCGCCGCTTCAACTGACGGCAGCATATTTTCGACGCGACTGATGGCCAGACCAGAAACAAATGCAGAAACTCTTAGGCCAAAACTGCGGATATGCCAAAACTTCTGCCTGCCTTTGAACCTTAGTGTGTCCTTTTCTCGACCAATTTCTCAAAGACCACCACTGACCAGATTTTCTATTATTGGCAGGTTTTTTGACGAAGCAGTTCATGCTTCGAGAAGCATTTTACGAATATTTAACTTCAATGCGCTAAAATATAAAAAAAAATTAGGGGACTAAAAAATAATTAAAATCGCAAATCCTTGTTTCGTCATGTTAATTCGAACCGAGCTGACCAATTTGCCAAAATAATTAGTTTTGATGCTCTTCTATATTTTCAAATTGCATCCAAAAGGTCCTCTTGTCAATGAGACAGAATTGCGCTGTTGGAGGAGAAGTTGGCTGGAACAAAAGAAGTTCTGGCACGATTTGTTTTCCGCAAATTCCCAGAGGCTTAAGACAAACCAAGGACACATACATTGATTTTTCTGCGGACTAGAATGGAACAATGGTGCTTTTATAGGTAAATCTTATGCAGAAATTATCAGCTCTTCGTTTATCTAGTCGTTCTAGATTGAGTCTCAGCAGCCATGCTCATAGCCTTGGTCTTTCCTTGTAAACCACACACACGTTGTAAACCAGCGCTGGATAGATTCTATGCACTTCCTACCGCAGATTTAATGGAGCTGAACACTGGTGAAGCAGTCTCAAGCAGTGGGTGAGCAAATGTGGTGTAAGCTTGGATGCGGGTGGAGGGATCAGCAGATGTGAAGGCTTTGAGGATGAGGGCACAGACAAGGTGACTTTTAGAAGCAATGCTTGAGCAGTGCGTAGAGAATGAAAAAGTGGGTGTCATGAGGACTCCTAGATTTCGCTTGAGAGCTGTTGAGGAACTGAGGATCTGCCGACTGAATATGCATTTTGAGCTTTAGCGAGTGAAATTGGTGAAGTTTTATTAAAATTTGTGAGTTTCAGGATCTGCAGCAAAAAGGGGGTAACAAATCTTATTTCAACATTTTTTGACGCCACTCCATTGGATGGACTCAATGGTATCATAGAGTTTGTTCATTTTCATTATCACAGCTAAATGAGGGTGCAATTGAGTGCCCATCGTCAGCGACTTGAGCGGGTGAAGTATTGTGGGGAGGCGTTTGGGGGCTGGCAAGAAGGGGCATCCACTTGAAGGCCAGTTGTTGCATGGCAGTGCGGAGGCGAGGGAGGGCGGGAAAGGCCGTCTCCGCCTCCGCCACCAACTCCGTCAGCTTGAATCTCGGCTCCAGCTTCTCCCACAGTGCTCCTCGCAACCCATGCACTGCAGCCAGGTGCTTCTGTGCCTCTGCCAACAGCGCATCACCTGTCCTCCCCTGCCAAGCTCAAAGCGGTGCAACCTCGATAGTTGGTGAGTGGAGTGTGACAAAGTCGGCAGGTGAGTCCGGGGTGGGAGAGCCAGCCATGGCGTCGACTGAGCAGATGGTCCAGGCCGCACTGGAGGTTCCCGCTTGCCACGTGCGCGGACTCTGAGCCGCAGCGCCCGCACTCGCTCACTGGACGACCCGAAGACGCCTGTCTACCAGCACAACCTTTCTTCTATCCTCTTCTCTCAGCCCCAGTAGGGAACCGATGAGTGCGGAGGTGCAGGCGAAGGTTGGACTTCTTCTGTGCCGTCTTGCAGATGGGGCAAGCTCGGCTGTCATTGTCGCGTCGCCGCTTGCCCTGGTGTACATGCAGGCTGTGCTTCTGAAGGCCAGCAGAGGAGGAGAAGCTCTTCTCGCAGACGGGGCACTGGAAACTTTCCGCTGTAATATGCAGGCTCAAGCATCTCAGCTGCTTCACAAAGGAAAGAGGAGCAGACGGGAATGGGACTGCTGATGGCGCTTCAAGTGGGAGGCACGCCCGTAAGCCTTGCCGCAATCGGGCACGCAGCAAATGAATGAGTTCGGGGAGCTTTCAGAGGAAGGCTGCTCTGACCGAGAAACCGAAGCACTTCCAATGGCAGGCGACAGATCGGCCTCAGTCTCAATAGCTGAACTTTCTCTGCTGTCTTTAGATGATGGGGACGGTGTTCGTTGAAAGCTATCATGAAAAAGGGGTTGGTCAGTCTCATCCTCAATGCTGCTCTGAGGTGAGAAGGTGGGGCTGGCAGGCCAAAGAGCAGGAGACTGGGGTTTCAGATTGCTCTGGGCCTGTTGCAAAAGAGCCTTGAGGGCGGCGGGACCGTCAAGCTTCAGATTCTGAGCAGAATGCCCACTGCGAAGGGCATGAGCTGCTGCTCCGCCGAAATTCCCACTCTGCAGGCTCAGATTTGTGGCGCCTTTGGGGAAAGAAGATGAAAGGGCAAAGAAGGAACACGAAAGGAGCAGCCTGAAAAGCTGCAGTGCCAGAAGAAGTCGCCAACGTGCTCCCGCTCCAAATGCTCTCCAATGTTGTTCAAGGCTTCCTGGCTTCCGCAAGCAGGGCATCGCACTAGCTCCACCATTTTTATCCCTTCCTTACATCGGATGGCTGCTGCCACTGAGGGAATGTCAGCGCTGAGACTTTTGTGTTTTGTGTTTGTTAGCGATATGATCAGCACACAAATCTTGAAGCATCGTTGCTCGTTCACCTCCTTCGCATTGCTGATTCAGTGCTGTTAAAAATTGCAAAGTGACGGAAAACATGTCTGCGGCAGAAATAGTTTCGCATGACATCAGCAGTCACGAACACTGAAGAAAAATCCACACATTAACAAGAGGCACAATCTTTTATTACAACTTGCGGGTGGTTAAAAGCGGAAGAGAAAAGAAGCATAGCGTGGTGTAGAGTGGGTGACTAAAAAGAGGCAGGACATCCGCTGGCAGTTGCAAGCTGGACGCTGGCCTGAGCTGGGCATTCCCATCCCACGGGCAGACAGACGGGCCAAATGTTCCCTCCCTCCCGCCTTGCTTGCTGCACAAGCCCCCTCCCTTTCTTGTCGCCTGGCCTTGTGCCCATCTTTCTCTCCGCCGCCCCTCTCTGCTTCACCTCCTCAGCATATGAATCCCTCCCACTTTGCACCGCTTTTCCCCGCCTACTCCTCCCACCCCCACACTCCAAAACTTCCACGGCCCTGATTCACCTCTTCGCCTTTCTCGCCCTGTCCCTGCGCCCATTAGGCCCCTAAAGGCTGCTCTGGCCGCTGTGTTTGATGGGCGGTCAAATGAGGTCCTTCCCCAGGCAAGTCAAACAGGGGAGCAGTAGAGGGGGGCGGAGAGGGGGAGAAGGATGGTGGCAATGGTGTTTTCGCGTGTCCGGGCAGTGCGGCTAGACGATGAGGGACCCCTTCTGGTGTCCTCTTTCACCTATACGCCTCTGCGAGCTGCATGGAATGGGCCTTATGGACAGTGGCCAGGCAGCTGTTTGCACCGCCTTGCTCTCAAGTGCCCCCCAGCTCCCTTCCTCCCCCCTTTCCTCTCCCTTCCCTCTCTCCTCCCCCTACCATCTCCACCACACCCATTCCCTCTCCCATCAACCCCTCTTTAGCCTCTTCTCCAGGCCGGCAGGCAGAGTGAATCAGGCGCTGCAATGCAAATAGTCCCCACCCGCTTGCCTGATGACCGCTGCCCACACCCTCTCTCCTCCTCACCCACCCACAGCTCACCCCTCACCTCTCCTCACCCCCGCACATCCTCCACCCCTTCAAGCCCAGCCACCCCGCCACCCCCGCCCCACCGACTAGCTTCCTCCCCTTAACCCTAGACACTGACCGCCAAACCCCCTCCTCCCTTAGCTGCCTGCCCTTCCTTCTACCCCCTTACTTAGTCCTTTGCAGGAGGCCGCCAGATTTCCTGTGCATGGGCGAAATGGAGCGGCTGAAAATGAGCCACGGCTAGCCAATGAGCAGGACGAGGATGTGGAGGGCGTTTTTGGGCCAGCTGTGTTTGGTGGCCAGCGTGCTTGGTGGCTGTCGCGAAGCGCGTCTTTGCTGCCCTGGCCGTGACCTCAGCTGCAAAGTCCCCCGCTCACCACAGGACCGCATCATTCACATTCCCACCACAACTGCCTCCACCACAACCAGCACGCATCGATACACCTCCACGCTCCATCCTGCCCATGCTTATCCTGTCATTACTTCTCCTCCACTGGTACAATTGGCTGGCACCTCCTGCTTTCTAGGTAGAGCCTGTGATTCTGCCAAGCCCCCGCTCAGAAACTCTGCAACCGCCTTCTTCAACAGCGCCAACAGAAGCCACAATGCCTCCCTCAGCCTCTACCATAAGCTGGAGAGACGCCAGCACTTGGCGGCCAACCACAGCTGAGTCCCATCACTCCCATCAAGGCCCCGGCCAGTGGCACGTTCATGTGGACCCCGGGCGCAGAATACGGTTCTGACCATCACAGCTCCTCTTTTTTACGCCTTCTCAAAACCTTCTTGTAATTTGCCAGAGGGCGGGAGTTCAAAGACCTGCGCCACTTTTTCCAATCCCTTCACAATGTCAAATGGAGGCATCGTTTGCACCGACTGCACCAGCATCAATCCGACTCCCCTCCTCGCATTCCCTGTTATCTCACATCTTTCCCCTTTCTTATCCAGCCTTCCAAAGCTCCCTTGTTTTCAGTCGCCAATCGAAGCACCCCATCCATCAGCCTGCTCCACCCGTCCCCTTTCACAGCCAATGTCGTCAAGGTGGCACCAATCGCAACCCAACTGCATTCACCTCGCCCAAGGACTGCATTTTCAGATACGAGGCGGAAGAAGCGATTCAAGACGCCGTCGCTTATCGAAAGACATCACCCAGTACAGGGGCGAAGACCCAATTCTTCGGTGCCTTCTTTATCCACTGGGATGCAAAGCAACAAGAAAAGCCTGGAGGTACGCAATAATGACGGAGGAGCAGAGTCCGCGTCTCGGCCTCCTCCAGCTGGGAGCAGCAGTTGAGCCTGACTTCTGCTACTGCGACGAAAGCTGTCGCGGACTCGGGGACTGCTGCTCCGACTACGAAGACTCCTGCCCTGGTCCTCTCACCTTCCACTCCTCTACCTACTCCCTCTTTTCCAATCTTCCCCTCTCTATCCTCAACTTCTCCTGCTTCAGCCAGGGACTGCGTAGTAAGTGCTTGGACACCCTGGGGTCACTGCAGCAAACTTCCCAACACCCGCTATGTCAAAGCCGGCGAATGCACCGGTTGTTCTTCTAGCATCCCCCTTGGAGTCTTTTTTTGATTGACTTTGCCATCATGACAGGGGTTGCGGTGCGCGAGCGTGCGGTGGTGGTGGAGGCAGAGCACGGCGGACTCCGCTGTCCACAATTGCGGGAAGAGCGCCTCTGCCTCGCCCCTTGCACTCCCATTCTCAAAGGTTCCTGGGCTCCTCTTAGCTCCTTCTTCAGAGAGCCAGGCAAAAACGGCCAAAGGCCAAGTGAGCAGAGTTAGCATAGCGGATAGGCTCTGCCGCTTTTTCCACTGACCGGAACATCCGCCCAGTGCCCACTCGCGCCGCTTGGGATTAGTCATGCAAATTAGCGCCCCTCAGACCAGCCTTTCATCTCACCGCAAGGAAGAGGCCTTGGGTGGTTGCAGCATGTATGTCTAGCTGCATGGTTGCAGAGACGGCGCTGTTGCTCCCGCTCAGCTTCGGCGCGGCCCGGAAGCCGGACCACAATGCCAAGATCTACTACGACTCTCCCAAGACCCGCGCTGCCTACAAGCACCAGCAGAGGTGAGAAGGGGGGACGGAGAAGAGTATGTAGGGGATGATGTGATGGGTGCAGCTACTGCGTGGTGGTGGAGTCGCGGTGGTTGGGTCCAGCCTGCCAGGACGCCAGGTACGCCAAGGATCTGAGGCCAGGCCAGCGCCTTTGCCTGGAGTGTCAGTCGCCTGCCCAAAGAAAAGACCAACTCACCCGGTTTTTAGCCCCTCCTAAAACCTCATTCACTCTTCCTGCGGTAAGGCAAGCCATTATTCAGATGTGTTGGTGACGGACTGGATGGGAAGAGGAGCTTCTGGAGATCTGTCACAGGTTGCTTTTGTTTCTTGGTTCTTTTTATTTGTTTAAATGAATATTTTTTATTTCTATGACATTGCAATAAATTCTATGAGTTTTAAGACACGGTTTTTGAGAGGAGCACGAATGGAAGACCCATGGTTTTTTTGACCCCCCTTTTTATGATAGGAATCAAAAGTAATATATGTGGAGAAGTCAAAAAATCAGTTAAATATACTTGGTGTCAATTAGAACAAATATCATGGCAGAGGTATATTTTTAACTGTGGAGGAGCAAAATTGAGGGTGAAAATTTGAGTTTTCGGCGATTTTTTCTAGTAAAACTACAAATTATAAGACCCATTTTTATAGCTAAAAGTACCCATGTTGGGCAATCTATTCGATTTGTTTAACATTGGCTGCACGCGGCTGTAACAATAGTTTTAAAAGTTTTTATCAAAAAAAATTTTATTTTCTATCAAAAAGCCTCACAATATATCGCATAAAAAATAAAAAATTTGAAAGATTCACGAAAACGTGAGTTTTTCTCAAAATTTTTTTTGGTTTAAAATCGGTTTTTGACTTCGCTATTCGGTATTTCTCGTGAGAAATCAAAAAAAAAAAAAAAAAAAAAAGTTGCCAATAAGGGGTGGCCCAAATGACAGGGAGACCTTAGAAATCCCGCCCACGCCCCCCCTTTCCATGTTAGTAGCATAGGGCATTTTTGCCTGATGTAAAATTTCGACGCGCCCCCACCTCTCGCTCTTCTCCCCCCCAGGACTCCCCCACCCCCTTTTGTGAGCTTATTTATGTAAGCCTTGGGCAGGCATGGTGTAATTTCAGTTTAATACATGAAAACGCGCCGGATAGTCAAGAATTTGCCTCATATCAACATGCGGCAAAATTCTGACCAAAACTTTTTGCCTTGAAATTTTGAATTCCAAAGGCCCACAATTTGCTTTGGTCTCTCAACTAAAAAATATCACTTTTACGCTAATTTCATCATATTTTGAAATTAAGTGCTTCAATGTTTTTTGTTCAAATTGGTCCCAAATGAGGAAAACTACGAAGAGATCAGATTTCAAAATATGATGAATTTAGGCATAAAAGTGATATTTTTAGGTGTATTTGAGACCAGACCATAGATTCAGGGCCTTGGAATTAAAATTCAAGGCAAAAAATTTTTTTGGTCAACTTTGCCCCATGTTATAGCATAGGGCGAATATTGTTACCTGTCCTGTACATTTTGGATAATTTTTCATGTAATTAAACTAAAACCCAGCAGTTTTTTTGCCAAGTACCTGCCTAAGGCTTACATTGATAAGCTCACAGAAGGAAATTGAGCAGTACTGTGTTCCTGAAGAGCGAGAGGTTTTTTTAAGCATCAAAATTTTACATCAGCAAAAATGCCCTATGCTATAACATAGGGCATTTTTCTGTTTCTCGTCATGTTTTCGGGTCTATATCTCTTTTGGCTCACCCCTTATTGGCAAGTTTGAACACATTTTCTGGACCAAAATTTCGCGAGAAATACGATGGCGAAGTCAAAAACCAGATTTTAAACCAAAAAATTTTGAGAAAAGTCAAGTTTTCGTGAATCTTCAAAATTTCATTTTATGCGATATATTTGGTTTTTTGATAGAAAATAAATTTTTTTGATAAAAACTTTGAAAAACTATTGTCACAGCCGTGTGCAGCTAGTGTAAACAAATCTGATTTGATACCCGAAACATGGGTACCTTTAGCATTAAAATGGGTCTGAAATTTGAGTTTTATGAAAAAAATCGCCGAAAAACTCAAATTTTCCGACCTCCAACTTGTCAGAAAGCTGTCCTGCCATTAATATTGAGTTTTGACACCAAGTACAGTTTACGGATTTCACTTCCCACATATTGTACTTTTGATTCCTATCATAAAAAAGGGGGGTCAAAAAACCATGGGTCTCGGCCCTTTGGCCCTTCGTGCTCTTCTCGCAAAACGCCTCTTAAAAATGAATTGAAAAGTATGTATAAATATTCGGGTTTGAAGGCGATTGTCGTGGGCAATGGAAGCGTTTGGAGAAGCGGGAGTCGTGTAGCTGTGCTCTACAGTTTGCCAAACTGGGCGGATTCATTTTTGTCTAACTGCTCTATATCTGTTCATAGTTCACGCTTGCGCCCGTCTCAAATTGCGATCAGTGTGCTCCTCTGCTGCAGAATCTCACGTCAATGTAACAAGAAATGCTCGACCATCTGAAGCAAGAAACAATAAATCACAGAATTCTCAATCCGCATCTTTGCTTTTCTTGTAAACAAGCTCCGTGGCGCCGTCTGCCTGAGCAGCCCATCTGCCCAGCACAAAGAAGTAGTCGCTGAGACTGCAGCGACAGAATTTGAGCAATAAAGAAAGCGATGAAAGGTGTGCAGCACCGATTGAGGTAGCGCAGTGCGGTGGGGTCCAACTGGTCCTGGCGCAGGAGTGGAAGGAGGCGCCGCTCTGCACGGCGACACACGGAGCGAGCAACTTGCACCGTGGAGCCCGTCTCTCCGCCACCCTCACAGCCGCTTTCACTCTTATTCTTAGAGCTTCCATTGAAAAGAAGCTTGCTTACCGGAAGGATGAAGCTGGTGAGTGGCGGCAGCCGCTGAGCCAGGTTCTCAGTTGCTTCGCTCAGCTGGAACTCTAGGCCAGCGTCCAGTGAGGTTCGCTCTGAGTCAAGCTTCAGCCTCCTCTCTCTGCTTTATCGACGGAGAGGATAGGGAACTGATTCTGCTGTCGGAGCTGGAGGATGGAGGGGTGGCCACGTGTGAGGCGATATCCTGCAGGTCGCATTGCACCTGCACCCACACCCACCTTCATACTATTCCCAACTTTTCACGGAACAGCTACTCTTTCCAAAAAACGCGTTTCCGCAAAAAGACCCAACGCTTTCAGCCGCGCATGGCACAATCTGCAGGGATTTTTGGAGGCATTGGGCTGTGAACAAAATAAAACGAGGATTACCCAATGTGAGAGCTGAGTTCATCAATAGTACCCAGAGCCTCAAAAACGGCGTCATCTTTCCACCGCTGCTCCATTGAAAACAAGGCAGACTGACCTGAAAGAATTTAGAACGATTGACTCTGTCGATTGACTTCATAACATTTTACCAGTATCTCCTGATCCCTGGTTTGGCTTGAATGTGCTGGCCCATCGATTTGTCAGCAAAGAAAAACTGCGAAATAGTCGGTTAGCTGACATTTTTTCGGACTAATGGGAATCGTTTCGTGTGGTTTTAGGTATCTTTCGCGCAAAATGTATCGAATTGAAATACAACTAGATCTGTTAAACACTATTGCAAATGACATCATATGTTTATTTGATCATTCTTGTCTACCAGCATTAAATGGCAAATGATGGAAAAAGTTATTTTATAAAAGAACCAGATTATAGCATGCAATCTGCATAAAGAAGGAAGTTACTTTTGGCAGATAAAAACAGCCAAAAAACATAACCCAGTCCTGTCCTGAGCCTATTTTCTACTCTGAACACCTTGATACTTGAGATAGACCAAAAGGGAAAAGGGAATCACAGCTTGCCAACTAATTAAAATCCATGGGTGCAAAGTGGGTAGGGTGAATGGATGCATGAGGCATTGATTCACAGATTGAGCGACCCGGCGTAGAAGAGGCTGAGGTAGGTAGGAAGGAAGGGTGCTTAGTTGAGCGTTCCACGGCAAGAGGGAGCGCGACAGAGACACGGGATCTTCTCATCCTCCAGCGGGAACTTGTAGTCGTACGTGATCTCGTCACCCGTTTTTATCGCTCTCTTCAACTCTCCATCCCATCAGCAAAACTTATTTGCAACGCTCCTGTTTACCTTTGAGTAGATGACGATACGTTTGGAGCCTTCCACAGTGATGATTTTGGCATAGCAACTTGGCTGACAGCTGTGGTTGATGAACCTGAAAAGAGGGATGAGAAAGCTGAGTGTGAGGTGGGGGGCGGGTGAGAGAGGAAAGAGTGCCTGGCCATGTTGCCCTTGTTGGTGGCATCGATGACGGTGTCGGAGTCCACGCGGAAGAGGTAGGAGGAGCCGATGCCACGCTTCTGGTAGTGAAACTCCCGCCGCTCGGCGACCTGGAGGCGAATCTTCTGGCCCACGTACTCCACGATCATCTCGTCCGCTCCGATGTCCTCCAGCGCGAACAGGCCCCAGCCGTGGATCCGCGAACGCCCGAACCTTATCAGCTTCTTACGCAGCTTCAATCACCACCTCTCTCTCTCACACCAGCAAAGACACAGTTGGCCAGAATAGGCAGACCTTGAGCTGGTTGGACTTGAGGAGTTCGGAGTCGAGGGCTTCGTTGCCGAGGCTGGTGAGGAGGCGTCGCTGGACGGAGCGAGCCTCGCGGCCCATCTGAGCAGCCTGCCGAGCGGCGGCGATGTCCTGCTGACTCTGGGCCGCCGTCCGCTCGCAGATCACGGAGGCGCGACGCATGAAGGACCGCTTCTCGCTCACCGTCAGCTTGTAGTAGCCTTCTGATCGAGCACAGCCCGTCACGTGCTCGCCTGCAGCCATCGCATTGGGGTCTTCCGGTGCCATCGCATGAGTGTTGGTAGGGAGGGACCAGGAGAGGCCTTGTGATGGGCGGGGATGGCGGTAGGGTGAGGGTACCAGTGCGTCTGCCCCTTCAAAGAAGCCTGCATGGCCTCGAAAGCCCGCTGCAGATAGGCCATGTCCTCCACATCGATGCCCTGCCAATTCTTTTGTTCTCAGCCTGTTTTAGGAGAGAAAGGAACTGGGACCTTTCCGGTTAACTCGAGAAGGGCCAGCAACTGCTCGGCTGTCCGAACGGAAAAGTTTGGAGTCACTGGACGAGCTTTACGCTTTGCCTCAAAGCAGCTGCCCCATGCTTTGAATGAAGAGTAAGATCAGGTTTGAACGAAGACGGGCTTCAGGTCATCGACGAGCTTTCGCTTCTTTCCTTTCTCCTCCTTCTCCTTCTCCAAATCTTGCAGGCCTCTTCAAAAGCATGGACTTGTACCTGCAGCAAGAAGTAGGGCTGGGGTGGGTAACGAGAAGTCTGGCGGGCTGAGAGGCATGGTAAGGGCGAGTGGATCGTTGCTGTCCTCCTCAGCCTCCTGCTTCAGAGAGGTGCTGCTGGGGCCAGCTGACTCCAGCTCGTTCAGTCCTGGGCTCCGTGAATCCTCACTCCTCCCAAACCCCCAGTCATCCCTACGCAAGTCAGCTTCATCATTTAAAGACTCAGTTTGGACCCCAAAGACTGCCTACTTTGGCTCCTTCTTCACAGTGGCTGTGGGAGTAGCAGAATCCAGGCATGGCGTGGCTTCCTTAGACGAGCTTCTGGAAATTAGTGGAGATAGGTGGGGGAAGGAAAAAAGGGGAAAGGGAAATAAACGGAGCCAATAGGCGACTGCTGGAAGACTCAGCCTCATCCTCGGAAGAAGAGGAGGAAGATTGGATGGTGGAGGCAGGCTTGCGTTTGGTGGGCGTAGGTTGGCTGGATTCACGGGAGGAGGAGATGGGCCTCGTCTTCTGCTCCTCCTCCTCCTCTGAACTGCTCGCATCTACCGCCTCTGAGATCGTCTTCGACGAGATCGACTCTACAATCATCACCTTCCTCTTCCTACCGAAACAAGAAGTTCATATCAACCATTTTCAGGCGACACGGACTTCTCCCGCGACTTCTCATCGTCCGAGTCTTCTATTGTGGCTGGCGGCAGAATTTTGCGCTGCAGTGAGGAGAAAAGTTTGGAGAGGACAAAGGATGGGAAAGGAAGGTGCTTGGTGGTACCTTGAAGGAGGGGAGTTTAGGCATGGAAGCCTTGAAGCCGAAACCGGGCAGGCCATTCATGCTGTCCTCAGACTGGCCGAAGAACTCCTTGAGGCGGTTGGAGACCACGGCGCTGGCCTCCTCTTCGATGCAGTGGAGGCGCTCCGCATTGCCGGAGCTGAGGTGGCGGTAGGCTGAGGCTCGCTTCTCTGCCTCCTCCCGCTCTTCTCGCTCAACCCACTCACCCTACACAAGACCAGCTGAAGAGGGGATATGTGAACCTCGGCCTCTTTCTTGGACATGTCCTCCCACCACTGGTCCACTGACGCCACCAGTGCTGCTTCCACAAACTTCCGATTCACGTCCCGTTGCAGCGCCTGTAGTTTTATTGCAGCTTGAAGAGGGGAGAGGAATTTGGCTAAGGTACCTTGCGGAGGTCTCGGAGGAGAGCTTGAAGGGCGGTGTCAACGCTCCTCTCCGCCTTCACCTCTGGCGGCTCCGGTGGCATCGGCAGTGTTGATGAGGACGGCGCTGGCTTCTGATGCACTGCAGATGCCAACCGAAACCCTTTCACCCCTGCCTCTAGTGGTAGAGTAGTTCGGGTACCTTGGACGGTGGGCGGGGGCATGTGGGGCGGGAGTGGGAAGGGAGGCAGGACAGAGGGTGGTGGCAGTGGAGGGCAGGGGAGGCGCCAGGAGGGAGGCGGCGGTCCAGGGAAAGGGGGTGGAGGGAAGCTGGTGAGGGGTAGGAAGCCGGCTGGGATGGGGGGCACCCCGGGCGGTGGCTGAGGAGGAGGCAGCCAGGCTGGGCGAGAGGGAGTGCGAAGGCTGGGCGGAGGCAGAGGGCGAGGTGGGGAGGGCCCAGCCTGGTCGAAGCGAGAGCGACGACGCCCCTTCTCAGACCGACCACGCTCCCTGCAATCCAGTACTGGTTGAGATTTGGCTTAGAGGAGAGAAGGCATGGGACTTAGGAGGCGCGGAGGTGGAGGGCTTGTCTCCGAGACAAATAATGTCTGGATCAGAGGCGCTGTGGCCTTTTCGCTCCTTTTTCACCTCCTTAGAGGTTAGCAGAGTGATTAGTTGGAGGAAAAGGGGGAGAAATGGGAGTTGCCTTCATGAGCTCCTCCTCCGCACCGCGAAGGATGTTCTGAATCCTGCTCTCGAGGCTAAGGCTGGGTGGAGGGGAGCCGAGGGCGGGAGGGGGCGGGGGTGGTGGGGGCGGAGGTGGTGATGGCGGAGCTTCCTCGCGAGAGTTGGAGCTAGAGATAGGCTTGGGAGAGGCGTCGGACTCCTCATCAGGAGAAACCTCCTCCAGCTCATCTCCAGGCCCATGTCTGCTACTGCTCCGTCTTTCTCGGCTGCCAAAGCCAGCGCATGTCTTTCCGTTGGTAAAAAAGCCTTTTAGAGGACCTTCGACTGTGAGAACGGCGAGAGCGGTTTGGATGTCTGTCATCGTCGCTGTCCTCATCGCTATCACGAGATCTGTGGTGGCGCTTGTGGCGGTGTTTCTTTTTCTTTCGCCCACTGCTGCAAGCGGTTGGTGCTTGAAGCTATTTCACTTCTAGCCGAAAGAGATGGGAACGAAGGTGGGGGAGAAGCGTGAGGGAGAGTAGGCGGGGGAGGAGGCGGGGTGGCCCAGGTCTGAAGGAATTGCGGCGGGGCAGGAATTCCTGCATCAACTCCATCTCCTCTCTCTCCCTTCCTCCTTGTGGAGGGAAAGGAACCAGTAGGCTGAGGAGGGGGTGGTGGAGGGAAGTAGCGTGAGTCGTTTGGGACGGTGGGGTCGTCGGGGACAACGCCAGGGCTTTCTTTCGGAGCAGCAGAGGGCTGGGAGGCACGAGCCTGGGGGTGAAGGTGTGCTGGGTGAAAACTGCGCAGATTTGAGAGTAAGACTGCTGGAACAGGAGGAGGTGGTGGGGTGGAGGGTCCGACGGGTGGCGGCGGTGGGGACATCATCGTTGGCTGCTCTGAACGTCCAGTAAGGATGCCCACTTTCGCCTCAGCTTCCTTGCCTTAGGTTGATGAGGAAGTGTAATTGATTGGGAGGAAGGAAGGAGAGGTGTGAAGGGAGGACCGGCAGGGTCAGAGAGGACAGTGATGGTGTTGCCCATGAGGCTCTTCTGGTCGTACTGAAGGAGGAACTGACGGGCGGCCTTGGCACGAACGAACACCACCCGCCCAATGCCCAAATGTCGTCGTGTTCGGGGATGGTAGAAGATTTCCACAGAGCGCACCTCAAAATCATGCCCGGATATATCTCCAGCTCATGCTTTGCATGGCAAAAACGAAGAACCTCGCCCACTTTGGCCGCCAAATTGGAGAGAAAGCCTTTGTCGATGTTGTCGTTGAGACCGAAGAAGGAAAGCTCTCGCTCCGGAGGCCGCCCCACATAATTCTCATCTATCTAAATTGCTCTTTGGACATTGAAAAGAAGAGTGGAAAGGAGGCAGAGTGGGCCACTTTGAACTCAGGCACTGGGAGGTCGGCAGGCTCGGTGGCTCGGAAGCGGTTGAGATGACTGCGCGGATCTACCACTGCAGCCACACTCCGTCTTTCATCCTTTCAATGCCCCTACTTTTCCCACTGCCCCCAACACCTCTTCAAAGCGGGCACCTCCACACAAACGCCCTCTACTCGGAAGAGCTTCTGGACGCCGTTGGCGAGGAAGGGGTCCTGGACCAGTTTCCAGCTCCTGGGCGGACGAGAGGAGGTTGGCGGCCTTGCTGAGCGAGCCTCAGCCGCCCTCCCAACCTCCCTACCACCCATCCCAGCACTCCAAACCACCCCCTCTACCAGCTCCGCATAGCTCCTGCCAGGATTTGCGGAAGAGGCGCGGAAGGGCGAAGGCGGAATTTATCTCTTATGCAGTCTGCCCTTTTGCCGCACAGGCGAAACGGGGGACGGAAAGGCCTTGGATTGAAGCCAGCTGAGCCCCCGCCCATTCCTACTCCACGCGCAAACCCACCTCCCAAAAGCTCCGCACCCTGCCTTTACACTGTTCTCTACAGGCCCCTCTGGACCCCAGCCGGTGCGTTCAGCTCAGGTGATAGAGGAAGCGAAGGGGAAAGGAGGAAATGCTGAGCTCGGTGCTGCCTCGAGCGGGTCTGGTGCGGGCTGCTGTGCGAGCTCTATCCACGGCCGCAGCCCCGGCGGAGGCCAAGGCACCGCGAAACAAGGTCTTCGAGATCTACCGCTACGACCCGGAGTCCGGAGGGAAGCCGGAGGTGCGATCGTACACGGTGGACCTGGAGGAGTCGGGGCCGATGGTGCTGGACGCCCTGATCCACATCAAGAACACCCAGGACCCCAGTCTCACCTTCCGCCGATCCTGCCGCGAGGGCGTCTGCGGCTCTTGCCCCATGAACATCGCCGGCGAGAACACACTGGCCTGCATCGCTTTTACCGACCCCGACCTATCGAAGCCCACCAAGATCTACCCACTCCCCCACATGTACGTCATCAAGGATCTGGTCAGTTCATTGATTCAGCTGTCCGGAAGTGGGAAGAAGCGTTTGGTGTTGAGGTGCCGGACATGAACCTGTTCTACGCCCAGTATGCCTCCATCAAGCCGTGGCTGCAACGGAACGACGAGGCGGACTTCAAGCTGGGTGAGAAGCAGCTCTACCAGACCATCGAGGAGCGAGCGCGTTTGGACGGCCTGACGGAATGCGTCCTTTGCGCCTCCTGCAGTGCATCCTGCCCCTCCTACTGGTGGAACGCTGACAAGTACCTTGGACCTGCTGTCCTTCTTCAGGTTCTTTATTCATCTTCCATTCCCGCGCACCCTCCTTCTCACCCCCTTCATCTCCTAAGGCCTATCGGTGGATCATCGACAGTCGGGACCACTCTACGAAGGAGCGGCTGGAGCAGCTGAAGGATAGCTTCAGTGCCTTCCGCTGCCACACCATCCTCAACTGCACCAAGACCTGCCCCAAGGGCCTCAACCCTGCCCTCGCCATTGCTGAGGCACCTCCTTATCATCGCCTCTCCCTTTCTTCTCTTTACATCTCTCTTCCTCTTTCAGGTGAAGATGCTGCTGACTGGAACGAAGACGAAGCCGGAGCCTGCAGTGGAGCCACAGCCGCAGGAAGCCGCTGCCGCTACAGCCTAATTACTCTCTTCTCCTCCTGTTCTCCAACCAGTCTCCCGATGCCTTATCATTCATTCTCTATTTGTGCATACCTCTTCCTTCCAAACGGTGATTCGGGTTTCCTTAGAGTTGACCTGTCGTACTTTTTCCTCTAGTTACCTTACACTAACAAAAGCCAGCAGAGGGGGGCAGGAGAAATGTGAAAGGGGACACCAGCGGGGGCTTATGGGCGGAGAGCGGGGCAACAGCTTTTTGCAGATGAAAAATAAAGGGGATAGAGTGAGTCGTCAGTCTCTGCCGGTGTGCTGTGCAGGGTGGAAAAACATTCTTTGCTGAGCTGCAGAGTGCTCTCCTCTACACAACCACTTCCCATCTGCCGTCCTTCCCCCCATTCCCATTGACGCGGCAGCAAGGACTGGCTGGGGGAAATCAGCCGGTTTTCAAGGAGGTTGACCAGTCGACATCAGTGATCAGCATTCCATTTCCAGGTGCCTGGAAAAAATGGAAAACACCTGGAAAAACTTGCCATTTTTCCATTTTTTTTCCTCTAAATGGTTCTTTTTTTTCCATTTTTTTCCATTTTTTCCATTTTTTCCAGGTAAATGGAAATGGATGGATCGTCAATTTTTCCACCTGCTGATCACTGGTCGACATTTGGCAGAGGAGCAGGAAAGGGAGAGCAGCGAGAGAAGGAAGCGAAGAGAGGAGAGAGCGTGGGATAGGGAACGAGGAGCTCTCAAGGGGCTCAAAGGGTCCGCCGGCTTTGGATTGAGAGGTACGTATTGCCTGCGACGTATGTGCCATATGCCTGGGAGGGCTTGGGCGAGGGAGGGAGGGGAGGGGAGGAGAGGAGGAGAGGAGCTCCAGGCCTCATCCACGCGCCCTCTTCTCACCTGGCCTCATCTGCCTCACTGCAACACTTCTCAAGGGGCGAAGAAGGCAGTCCTTAAGAGGGTCGCCCTTCCGTCTCCCTCCCTCCAGCTGGATATCGATCCTTCTCCTTCCTACCCGCCGCATCATGCTGCGACGCAAACGCCCGCCTCCCATCCTGCCTCAAAGCGTCTGCTCCTCCTCCATCTTCCTCCCCTCCCTCTCCCCTCCGTCTTTGACCAGCCTCCAGACCAGTTGGGGCCCTCAATTTGCTCCTCACTCAGCCCCAAGGGCGGAATAAGAACGCAGCAGGCCTGTGCTGACAGATATTGATGGAGCAAGCGGGAGCAGAAGGAGGGCAGGTGAATGAATCTGTTGCCCCCAGCGACACGCTCCCCATTCCCCCTACCCCTTTTCAATCCATTCAAATTGCCGGACACACTAAGACGGAGGTTGCAGAGCGTGGAGGAGGATGGGCCGAAAGCTGCCAGGATGGGATTGACTACCTCCCACACTTGCCCCACCTGCCCACCCCACGACTCACCGCATCGCATACCTGTTCTACTACACCCTTACCGCATCCTCACCCTCCACCTTCATCAATAATGTCACACTCAGATCCAAGTACCACCGCTGCCAGTGATCAATGGCTCCGCCACGCTGCCCGCCATTGCCCAGCTCCAGTTTCAGGACAACCAGCCCGGCCCCTCCACTTCACACACCTTGGACCCTGGTTGAGCGGACTCTGCTCTGCCTGCCTGCAGCAAAGACAATAGCCATAATGCTTAGGTCGTCCTCGAAGATACTACCCCCGGCAAGTGCTGGAGCAGCGGGCTTCCAACAGTCACTTCTTCCGCTCACCCAGTCTACAGTTGGAGTTTCGAGAGCAGCCCACTCGCTCCTCTCCCGCCCCCCACAAGCCCCCCCGCCTCTTCAACGACAGCTTTCACTCCCTTCCCCTACCGCCCAGGTGAGAGTGAGAGAAACTCCTGCTAACCAAACAAAGCCATCCACTCAGGCAACCTGCGGCAATCAAGGAGGAGGACGCCGCCTCCATTCCCCCTCTCGACATTCAGGTTGCTTCTCATGGGCGCGGGGTTTTGTTGGAGCATTTGCGCCGGTGAACAGAATGACTGGTGGGAGTCCAGCGGAGCCCCTTCACCCGCCAAGCGTCGCCCCATTACTCACGCCGTCCTAAAACAAGGCCTACGCGCCAAGGTCCTGCCATACCTCTCTACTCCAGTCAAACCTTCAGGCATCCTCCAGCCGCTTTTTAGGTGAATAGTTGGGGCAGCTGGTTCGGGCGCAGCCTGGAGGGACGGAGAGAGGCCAAGGTTTGCTTCCCTTTGCATTCCTGATTCACGCCACCCTGCCCAGATCTCTCGTCTAGACTCCTCGCCCTTTTGGCCTTTGGAAAAGGGCGAGCTCTCTTTTGGCGACACTAGGGTTTCGTCTAAAAATGAAGCTAGAGGCCCCGCTGATGTTGCTCTGCATTTGTTTCGTGGAATAAAATAAGGGGTTTGAGAAGCGAGGGGAGTTTTGGGAGTCGGTGAGCAACGGGCTGCGATCGAGTCTGAGCTCAAACAGTCTGAGCAATCAGCCCTGGGCCTCCTCCCTTCGCTCCCTCGCCTCCTCTCTACGCCGACGCCAGCGCCCTGCCAGCCTACACTCCAGTTCAGCTTCTCTCTTCTGCAGCGGCATGCAAAGAGCTTGGCCAACTGACAGCCAGCGCGTGTTCGGAAGCCACGATGGGCTCGTTGAACTCGCTGCGGGACGGGCGGACACCTTGGCCCATTCCTTGGATCGAGGCCATCTTCCTACCCGAGTACCCCAACCGCGGCCATGTCACTGAGGCCAGCTTTCATGTCTCCACTCTCTCTCCATCCCCTTGCTCCCCCTAAACAGCAAAGTTGTCCACAGATGCTCGGCACCATAGCCAAGGGTGCCTTTGGGAAGGTGTATCGGGTGAGTCTGCGCGACCAGCCTAAAACTATTTTCGCCATGAAGGTTCCATTTGTGAGCTTGCCCATTCAGTCATCATGTTTTCCAAAGCCTGGTCTACAGGTGCAAAATAAATCCGACATAATTGGTCAAGATGCTGTGAAGCAAATGAAGGATGAAGTATCCATACATGTAAGTGCTGGGAGCGATGCGGTAGAGGATAGAGTAAACGGAATATGGATTGAGGAGGCAGTGGGGGGCAGTGAGTTCGTGGCCACGCTCTACGCCAGCTGGCAGAGCCGAAGTCGTCTCTTCACCGTGCTGCAGTATGCGACGGGCTATGGGGACCTCTACGACCTATGGCGAGACGCGGGGCCCCTGTCTGAGGAGGTCGCACGCATCTACGCTGCTGAGATCGCCTGCGCTCTCGGTCAGCTCCCCTTTCTCTGGCCTTCCAGCCAATGCATGGCCATTTTTCCAGACTTCGTCCACTCCTCCTCCATCATCTATCGGGACTTGAAGATGGAGAACTGCGTGCTAGACGATCATGGTCAGTTCTAGCCAATCAGTTGGAAGTTTGAAAAGACTTGGCGAAGATTGTAGGTCATATCCAGCTGGTGGACTTTGGCCTGGCCAAGTGGCTGGGACTGGGCGACCGAACGCGTACCATCTGCGGCACTCTGGCCTACATGGCGCCAGAGGTGGCCGCCGTGGCCAACCCCGCCTCCGACGGCTACGATCACGCCGTGGACTGGTGGAGTCTCGGCATTCTCTTACACATCCTCATCTCCGGTTTCTCATCCGCCAATCCTCGCATTTTCCAACCCCTTCCCCATTTTTCAGGGAAGCGAGCCTTCCCGACAGCCGATGACCATCGCCAGCTCTCCTACCCGCCCTACCAGCCCCCGTCCCACATTTCCCGCCCCTTTCGCCATTTTCTCTCCAGAGTTTCCATCCCTTTTACCATCCATTTGTCCCTAAATCTAGTCTCTGGGCATTGAGATGCTGGCGGTGGACCCAGAGCGACGGATTCGGTGCCTGTCGCAGCTGCAGGGAGAGGCAGCATTCCAGCAGATGGACTGGGATGGAGTGATGGGCAAACGGCTGCACCCCTTCGACCTCATCCCCCGCATGCGCCACTGCACCTCCTGCAACCAGCTCCAAAACGGGGGCTCCTATCTGGATACGGAGGAAGAGCTGGACGCTTTCGGCGAAAGCTTCAACTTTACCGTTCAATCCAACCTCTCCCCCCAGTCTCAGCTCGATGAAGATGGTGTTTCAGTTTTCCGAGGCGGACTACGAGCTTGGCTAATGAGATATTTTGCTAGCGCTGTCGTTTGGCACATTCGGGTTGCCTTCTCATTCCAATCCAGAAGCTTCCGATCTTTTCTGCTCAAACTTCCCTTTACCCAGTGGCTTTTTCTCTCTAATTGAGACCTGTGGTTATTGGTCGCGTTTCTAAGTCTAATAAAAAACACAAAGCAATGATTAATTGGACAAATAGGAAATAAATATCTGATTGTTTTTATAAATTGTCAGTTTTTTTCCATAAATCGATTGACCCGACATCAAACAAAATATATTGATTGCAAATAGATTTTGCGGCGTCTCTCGCATTTAGTCTGAAACCAACCCGCAAATAACCACCGAAGAAGACAGAGCGAACCATTGTACAGTCGCAGCATCTTCAATTTGAGCTGCTGAAAGGGGATGCAAGTATCATTGAACTGGCCAGTGTCCGCTTGCTTTTTATAAAGTGGAAGTGTTTTTGCGCGGCCGAAGGCCGCCTGCCGCGGAGGGCAGGGCAGTCAGAGCTCCGTAGGGCTGAGGGCATGGGTGCGGATGCCACGGAGCGTAGCCTAGCCTGCGAAGCATGCTAGGCGAAGCGTAGGGGCCGTAGCACCCGTGCCCGGAGGCCGGAGGAGCGCTGGCGCCCTGCCCGGAGCGTCGGGCGGCCAAGGCCCGCTTAAGCTGTTACCCCATTTTTCGTCCGTCATTCCGCATATATATATATATATATATATATATGTGTGCGCGGCTCGTACTCCCCGGTTTCTCAATGAAATGAGCTGAAATTTTGCAGGAAGCTCCGTATGGGTGTCCTGCCGGGACGTTTTTTTGGGATCGGCGCAATTTTGAGTTGTTCTGGATTTATGGGCAAAAAACCTCGAAAATGGGAACCTTAATATTCGAAAATTTTTCGAAAAATTGCATTTTACTGTTATTAATTATTTATTATTCTTTAGATTATTATTTATTATTTAAATGCCTCAGAAACCCAAACTAGACAAATATCCTTACCTCTGTTTAAGTCATTTCAATATTTCTTGAGTTCTTGATGGTTCATTACTTAACAAAGTGAATGGCGCACTGCTAGTCGCGACCATCCCTGGTCAGTGCTTTGATGTCACTGTATTCTTTCCGGTTTCTACCGAAGTAAACGTGATGATTATGAATATGGCCGCGCATCTATTGGCTATAGCCGATAATTCCTTGTTGATGGAACCATTGACTAATTTTTTTACATTTTTCACATTTTTCACAGCGCATTCAAAGCAGATTTGTGTTCACAAAAACGCCTACAAATGAGAAAAAAAGCAGCTACAACTTCCCATCGTACAAACCGATAGGATATGTGTGATTGCGGCTGGCTTTTGACTTGGCTTTCCGCTGCTGGCCCGTTGCAAGTCGTAGTCCATCGCAGAGGTAGAAGAGGAGCTGAACCAGTGTGATTATAGAAACGCCCATGCCCAAGCCTCCAGTTTCATGCCTCCTGTCACAAACTGGGGCACTGGATTGGAATGAGTAAATAGAGCCGAGCTGTCCGCCGATGTTTCCGATGAGGGCAACGAGGCTGAGGCGTGCGGTGTAGTCCACCTTCTCCACCTCCAAGTTGGGGTAGAAGATGTCGATGATAACGCGCTCCATGGACTCCGAATCATTGCGTCCGCTGCTGCGCAGGAACTCTTGCACTGCCTGTAAACCTCATTTCAAAGTTTACTTCCTTTCTTCCTAAAGCGAACCTTGGCCTTCTTCTGGCTGGGGAATTGGAGGAAAGAGGTGGTGATGTCAAAGGCGGTCTGAGGCTCGCAGGGATGGCTACAGTTCCCGTCGCAGGCCCCCATAAACTCCATGTTTTGTAATCTCAAGGAAGGGCAGAACATGTGCTGTCTGTAGGCCATGGAGAAGGGCAAGGGTACATGGAGGCAAGTCGGACTAGTTGTCCAGTAGGCTGGCAGTAGGGCAGATCCCGGGCACTGTCCAGGACCTCCACCCATGGGTTGCAGGCGAACTGCTGGCGGACGAAGCCAGTGAGGCAGTCCATGAAGCACTGGTCTTTGCTGTATCGCCCTCCAATCACTTCCAATTCCACGCAGAATGCAGGATAAAGAGGACGAGATGGACCTTTGAGGATTCTTAGACGCTGATTGGTGAGACATCTTTGAGGGTAGATCTGAACGAGAGGCAGCACATACTGGACCTCCTTTCTGTGAAGGCTGAGAAGCGTGTGGCTGTGAGGCTGGATGATGATAGGATTGCGAATCCACGGCTCGTAAGGCTCGTCTCCGATATTCATCACCAGACCTTGTCAAAAGGCTTGCATGGGCATTTAGCGAATAAGAAATTGACTAAAGCTACCTTCTTCTAGATAATCGTCGAAGAAGAGCTGAGGAACAATTTCGTGAGAGCGAGGATTGGCTTCGATCTGGAGGCCGCCGATGACGCCGGTGAAGGATTGGCCGGAGAGTTTCTGTCCAGGAAAGACCTGGAAGTTGCCCATGGGCCTTAGGTCCAGGTTCCAGCAGATCCCGTACTGGTTCAGAACTGCTTCCGCCCCAGAGCAGCAATCAAACTGCACGCCCTTCTTCTGCACTCCTACCTCCTTCTTGAGTTGCCAGCTCTACCTCTAAACCTCCAGCCAGGCTACATCTGGCAACGAGATCAGAACAGTTGAAGCCAAGATGCAGCATCATTTCCCGAACGCTGCTATTCCATTCATTCTGCATATGTTCACAATGACAATCACTTCAGACGTGGGGATTTGAAAGGTGGAACTTGGAAGACTTTGCCGAAGACGCTTTCGAAATCCAGTCTTTGTTGGTTGTGGCGGCTGAATGGCGATTTGATGGGATAGTTGGCAAAGAAGCCTTGAAATACATGAGACAGGCCCTCCACCATCGCAGTTTTATTTTTGTCAAACTGCGAAAAAGAAAACAGTTAAACATGTTTTTTTAGAAAATTGTTTAAATCTACGCCGTAGGCAGCGAGTGCTGAATTTTTGACACGGTTCCGGGAACAAATTTGTAGGTTGGGAAAGGGTACTGTTGGCAATGATTCGTAGTTGAGCGTAGTTGTATAGTGAGGCTCACTGACGAATTCGTTAATAGCCACTGAAATCAAAAAAATGCTGAAGCTTATGGGATTCTATGATACTGTCTAAAATCCCACATCGAATATTGTTGCCAGCAAAAAGATTGACGCCAATAAAGGTGACGATCCAAAAGCCACAGACGGCCCAATGGCGTTTCCTGCTTCTGTACAAATCGATGACACCATGCCATGTCGTAGCCGTGCACCAAGCCACAAAGCCTTTCTCCTCACTCATTCTCGCCTAGAGTACAACTGCTACCTTTACAACCCAGCTGAGCTGAGAATAATTGGCCTCCTCTAGCCTAGCAACTGCAGCATTGCCCTTTCTTGCCTCCTTTCTTGGCTTCGTATATTGTGGAAGTGGTAATTGGATACCGTGGCAGGAGGGCAAAGCGCGAGTTTGTCAGAAGAGAGAGGTTGTGGAAACACTGGGAGCAGCAGCAGGACAGCTGGGAAACCGGGAGACAGAATCTCCTCCATGCACAAGGTCACACTGAGGGCGCGCGCGCAAATAGGGGCCTACGGAAACACAAATATTGGCTCCATTCAAAAAAAGTGGAGAAAAAGAGATAGAGTCCTCAGTATCACTCTGATTTGGGTGGCGTGAAGAGCGGATGGTTCCTCTGGAATGCAAGAGGGAGGTGGGAAAGGGAGAGTGGGAAAAAAGGTAATGAACCCTGGTGGCAGTTTGATCCTCGTCGATCCAGTCGGAGTCGAGGAATCCGGAGATGGTGCGCTTGAGCTCTGCCTCGGCCATGTCCTGCTCGTCCCCGTCCACCACCTCGTCCAGTGTTCGCATACCCGCCTCCACACACACCCCATAGCTCACAGAGGACAGAAGAAGGAGGAGGAAGGAACGGTGAAGTTGTCCAGGTTGGCGGGGGTGGAGCTAATCTGGTGCGGGTAGTTCTCATCATCAGGATCCTCCTGCTTACGCCGCTTGAATCGACGGTAATAGTACTGGATGAGGAAGGTGGCGTAGCACTTCCCCACCGTCACCTCGTCTAGCACACGAGTCCTTCTTCTTCCATGAACAAGACTGAAAGGAAGTGGGAGGCGAACTCTCGGAGCGAGGCGGGAGAACTTCATCCAGCACTTTTTGCTTGGTGGTTGGCCAGAGACTCATGATGGTCTGCCGAAGACTCTCATTCGCCTCCACTATGTTGCCTGGGAAAACGAAGGCATGGGCCAGGGAATGAGAGAAAGTGAAGGAAAAGGACCGTCAGTGAAAATCTTCAAGTTGGTGCGGCAGAGCGCGAAAAGTGTGGCGTTGAAGGTAACGGTGCCGTCGGTGTTTAGCGGCATGTTCATGGAGACCAGGCGCTGGAAGGAAATGAAGGCTGAGTGAGAAAAGGTGAGCTAGCGAGGTAGGAATGCGAGGTAGGAAGGGAGGAATGGAAGTAAAAATGGGACCTTGCAAGCAAGTCGATGGGGGCATAGGTTGCCGAAGCCGAGCGGTGGTGGGATCTTGCGCAGGAAGGCGATCAAATCCGCGTGCTTGATCCTTCCTGTCAGCCAAGCTCTCCCATGGGAGGGAAGATGGATGGAGGGGGGCGAAAAAACCTCTGGCGTAGGGGTCGAAGTCGGACCAGAGACGGACGAATTCGTCGAGGTGGTGTGGGCCGAGGAGGGACCAGTCCCGGGTGAGGAAGTTGAAGTTGTCCATGATGATGGCCACGAACAGGTTGATGATCTGCAAATTGAAGCTCATTTCCCGTACGGCCCCTTCCCTACGCAAGGAGGCAGCCAACGATGAACTGGCAGAGCATGAAGAAGCTGATGAAGTAGGGGTAGGCGAATCCGGGATTTCCGCAGAACACCTTCCCTTGCTCAAATTGAAAGCCAACTTTTTCTCAGCTCCCTATTGAGGCATTATTGCTTGACCTTAACGTAGTCGTCACTGGTTGGGTCGCAACGGGCCTTGCCCGAGGCACAGGCCAGCATGATCAACTGCCATTTTTCTCCCGTTGCACACCTGAAAGCGAAAAGATGATACAGACAGACAGAGCAGTGGAATGGAAGGAGAATGGAGACCGGAATAAAACGAGGAGTGCGGCAGGGAAAGTCTGGAAGTTGTTGTTGCGGTGGATCAGCGTTTCATCGTCCCAGGCTATCTTTCCAAACACCTTTGATTGACAGTCACGTTGATGGCCAAGTAAGTCCTTTGTGAGCTGGTGAAAAGAAACCTGCATGCCGACCACGGCGTAGATGAAGAAGACGAGGAGGACTAGAAGGGACACGTAGGGCAAGGCCTGGAAATGGGAAGTTGGGCTGGTAGGGTAAGATGGAGGGTGGTAGAGGGTACTTGGAAGGATTTGAAGAGGGCCCAGATGAGTTTGCGGATGCTCTCGCCACGGGCGAGGAGCTTGATGAGGCGGATGACACGGAAGAGTCGGAAGAAGTTCATGTTGATGAACTTCGCCCCCGGCTATGAGCAAGCGGATGGAGATGGAGGAACAGGAAAGTGAAGGGAGAAGTGTAAACGCTGATGGCGCTGTAGAAGACGTCGAAGAGGCTTCCCACGACGATGGTGAAGTCGAACACGTTCCATCCGTCAATGAAGTAGTTCTGCGGCTTTAGCGCCAGGTTTTTCAAGATTGCCTAACCAAGCAACATTTTGGGCTCTCAATCTTTTTTCATCGTGTTACCTCGATGGTGAAGATGATGGTGTAGACAAGGTTGAATTTCTTCATAATGTTGTCGAACTCTGGAGTCGAATTGTAGTGCTGGAAAAAAATCATGGAGGGTAAGGCAATGGCCAAGAGCAGAAAGGGGACCTTGAGGGATAGAGTAAGGGTGTTGCAGAGGATGACGGCGAATATGAAGTACTCGAAAGCTTGGCTGGTGACGACTGACCAGAGCTTGTATTGCAATGGGATGGAAGGGATGTAGCGCTTCTGTGGTTTCGATTTCAGCGCAAACTCGATGCACTTCAAACTTTTTGTAAACAATGCGAAAAATGGCTGTAAATTTGAGGAAGAAAGGACTTTGCGCTGGTTCTTGTCCAACTCGCACTCTTCAAACTCCCGCTCGCCCTCTGACAGGAAAGTGGTGATGATGAAGGCCACGAAGATATTCATCATGAAGAAGGTGAGGATGAGGATGAAGGCGATGAAGTAGATCGCCACCTTAGAAAGGAATGATCCAATAGAAATGCAGTGGTAGTTGAAATGGAAGGGGACCTCGGGTCGGTAGTTGCGGATAGGGCCGTGGTTGGGTGTGTTGGAGTCGATTGCAGTGTAGAGCAAATCCGGCCAGCCTTCGAAGGTTGAGACCACGAACAGGGACACCTTCAACCTCTCCCTGCCGTTGTGCAATGAAATATGGGCTTGTGGAGAGAACCATGGCGTTGAGTCCGTTGTCGAAGTTGAAGTCGCTGTTGATCCATTCCCTTTCCTCCACTACAGGCTTGGCGGGGTCCCTGTTCTTGTAGGTGATGAAAGTGCCCCGACACTCTGCCTCTGTCATTCGTGTTGGATCCGTGCATCTGAAGCATTAACATTTGAGGCTAAAGGCTGAAAGCGTTGCTAAAGAAACCGATAGAAGGTGCCCTTGAAGATCTGGACGCCGATGATGGCGAACATGAACTGAAGCATGTAGTTCACGCTCATCAGATTTCCCACCGCTCGCATCGCTTGAATCAGACATTGCAGCACAATCTGGCAATGAGTGATATGCCGGGTAGGAGAAGGGAAAGGAGGAGCAAGAAATGGGGTGATCTGACTCTTAGTCCAGGGGCGCTGTTGATGGCTCGCAGGGGCCGTAGCACACGCAGTACACGAAGGATTTTCACCACGCTTACTGCGCCGCTCCTGTAGTATTGGTTTGGGGTTGGAGAGGTGAGTTTGGGGAGTTTTATGAGTTTGACTTGAGGCCAATAGAGAGTAGGGAGACGACGACGACGAGAAGATCGAGGAGGTTGAAGGCCGATCTGCAGAAGGAGCCGCGGTGGAGGATGAATCCAAAGGTCACCACTTTCAGCAGAATCTCGATCGTGAACAGGGTCGTGAAGAAGACGTCGAAGTAGCCCAGCACCTAGGAGGAGTTGAGATGAGTGTGGAGGAAGAAAGATGAGGGGAGAAAGAAGATGGGAAGAGAAAAGAGAACCTTGTTCCTGGGAGAGTCGGAAGTGAGTGGATCCTCGGCGGCGAGGGAGGCGGAGGAGACGAGGATGGAGATGAGGATGGAGTTGATGAAAATCTGGTTGGAGACGATGCGGTTGCAGAAGATGCGGAAGGGGTTGGAGCGTTGGAAGAGGAAGCAGGAGCGGGCCTTGGGAATGCCCTTCATCCGCTGACGCAGCAGAGCCTCCGCCGCCGTCTCCTCCTCATCTTCCTCCGCCTATCATCCATCAATCCTTCTCCTCCTCTGATACAGGTGAGGATTGAGGTGGGAGGAGAAGGATTGATGGGTGACTCACCTTCTCCTCCTCTTTGTTGGCAGCCTCAGCGGCGAGCCTCTGGTGGAGGAGGTCTTCGTCGTAGTAGGACTCGTCATAGCCGGCGCCCTCGATCTCGTAGGTCGTGTTCAGGCAGACGTCTTCTTCTGGCTCTACACTTCCTCCGAGTTATGCTTGTAGGTGGATGGATGTAGGTGAAAGGACCCTTGTTCTTCTTCATCCACTCATCCTCGTCGTCGAGGTCCTCGTCTTCGGCGATGAGAAGGGAGTCCCCGTGTGCCAGATTGTCCACGGCGATGGCGAGGAAGACGTTGATGAGGATCATGTGTCCGCTGATCACCAGGAAGATGAAGTACAGGGAGGCCGCCAGGCCCCAGCTTCCGATCCCTCCGTACGCCTCCACCCCGTCGTACATGATCTCATTCCATCCCTCCCCCGTCATCACCTATCATCATACACCTCTTCTATCCTCACCTACCATACACAGCATCAACTATTCTCACCTGGAAGACGGTGAGAAGGGACTGGAAGAAGGTGTCGAAATGTGCACGCGGCTTTTCTCGGTCTGGGAAGTCGAATTTCTGTCCGAAAATCTACAAGTGAGCCACTAGGTTTGAAGGGAGGCGGGTAAGAAGCGGGAAAGGAAAAGAACCTGGAAGCCCATGAGAGAGAGGACGATGATGTAGAGGGCGATGACCATGCAGAGGCAGATCACCGAACGAAGACAAGCCAGCAGAGCTTTCGTCAGGTTTCGCATCGCGTCCCAGTATTTTGTCACCTGTTCACAGCTGCCAATGCTTTGCAAATACGCTAATCATCCTAGGGCGAAGGGGAGCTAAGGGAATCAGATGTTTAAATGACCTTGAAGAGACGAAGAAGTCGTGCTGATCGAAGAACGGAGACGCCCATAGGGTTGATGATTTTGAGGGCAGCGAGGAAGATCTCGGCAATGGAGATGAGGACGACGAAGCAGTCGAACTGGTTGAAGAGGCTCTTGAAGTAGCGTCCCAGCCCCAGCGCGTACATCTTCAGCAGCATCTCCACCGTGAAAAAGCTCACCAGCGTGTAGTTGGCATACTCTACAAAGCCTCACTCTCCCAATCTCCCATCGGCATAGACGGGACAAGGGGTGACTCTGAAATTTGGAGAGGTAGGCGGGCTGTCCATGGTGTTCGGTGCAGAGAATGATGGTGTTGATCATGACGAGGATGAGGATGAGCCAGTAGAAGGGCTGGGACTTGACCACCTTGCGCATGGCGCGGCGGAGCTTGGCGTTGTGTCTGGACAGTCGGTCAGTGCACAGATCTTCCCTGAGTCCAAGGACAGCTCTTGAGTGAGGCAGGGCAAGAGGAGGAGGAGGGTGAGGTACCCGCTCATCTCAGACTGGCTGGTCTCCATCTCGGTGGTGTCGTCCCGCTCCAGACTCCGCCCGGTGCTAAGATGACGGGAGACGGCCATGGGAGTGGACGGGTGCTCCTCCAGGGCAAACTCCACACTCCGTTTGTCGCCCAGAGACACTAGATCCTCTTTCCGACTGCTTGTTTCATCTTCAATGCCAATCAATCCTGTTTTTTTGTTGACTATGAATGGGTGATGGATGAACCAGTGACGTGTTCCATGTATCCCTTCATTTCATCGCGCATCTCAGCCTTGCGCTTCTTCTTGGCATCCGGAGTGTCCTTGCCCTTGTCCATCAGCTTCAGCCGCTCACGCTCTCGCGAAAACTCACTTACAATTCACCTTTCCACATTGACCACTCCTCTTTGGAGCGGGTAAAAGAGCACCCGGAGAGAACGCAGAGGATGAAGTTGAGGAGGAAGAAGGCGCCGAGGATGACGAGGGAGAGGAAGTAGATCCAGGGCCAGCTGCTACCCACCGCGTCGTTCACCTAAACACAGCCATGCAGGGATGGACGGGAGTGAATGGGGGGTGGGTGGGAGGTAACCCAGTACATGACGTTAGTCCATCCTTTCTTGGTGAGGCATTGGAAGACGGTGAGGACGGCCAAGCCGACGTTGTCGAAGCTGGTGATGCCGTTGTTGGGGCCGGGCCAGGTGGTGTTCTCCGTGCACACACGCTCCGGGTACTCCTCCACTCCGCAGTCGTACGCTCCGCACGGCACCGGACGCTCCAACGCTAGCTCACCTGCATCCCTCATTCCTCATCTTTCATTCCTCCAACTGAGGGAGGGAATGGGATGCAGGAAGGAGGAGAGGACCAGTAATGGTGTCGATGCAGGTCTTGTGGAACTTTCCGCAGAAGAGCTCCACGCCGATGATGGCGTACAAGACGATGAAGAAGGAGACCAGCAGTCCGATGTTCATCAACGGCACCAAGGAGCGCATTATGCTGTTCAGGATCACTTGCACGCCTCAAACATTCTCTCTCAGACTTCTTCCTTTCTCCCTCCTTCCCTCTCTTACTGGGCAGCCATGAGATTTCTCGCATCGGTGCCAGCACTCGAAAGGCTCGAATCACCTGTGAGAGAATAAGCCTTGAAGGGGGGTAGAGAAAGGAAAGGAATGGTACCTTCAGGTCGACGGCATGGAAGCCGTGAGTGTAGCGAAGGATGGCGAAAACGAAGGAGATGACGACGATGAGGGCATCCATGATGCTCCAGGGCCCTCTGAGGTGAGCGTTGGGGTGGAAGAGGCAGGAGTAGGCGATGATTCGCAGCATCAGCTCCACCATGAAGAATACACACTATCACCTATCGATTAATATCCTCCAGTGGAAGCTCAGTCTTCCCTCGGATTGGAAGCAGTTATGCGAACGAGACGGCAATCTCAGCCGATGGTCTCCTCGTCGGGGCTCCGGTGTCGGAGAGGATGACGCAGAGACAATGATCGGCAAAGATGAGCAGCAGAAACGATTTAACAGTCCTGGAAGGTGAAGAGGCTTGGTAGAAGAGGGGCGAAGAGGGAGAAGAAGGAGAGATGCTACACGGTATGTTATGATGCGAATGACCAGGTAGGCGAGGGGTTGTCGAGTGAGAGGGTAGAGGAGGGAGGAGGGGACGATCATTCACCCGTCCGCTCCTTCCGCTGCGCTGTGTTCTGTCCCAATGGGACTGGCGGCGAATTTCTCCTCGATCTGATCCTCCAAACTCACGCCCCGTATTCTGAGATTCACCTTTCCTCACCTTTCATCGACAGCCTTGTCCATTGAGTTGTCTATCAGCAGGCTGGCAACCTGAATGTGAGATCAGGCTTGTGTAACTGTCCTATGAGCTGGCTGTTGAGGTTAGAGTTGGATTAGGAATGCTTACCCGTTTCTCACAGCAGTGCTGGCTGGGCTGAAGGGGAGAGGAGACGGAGTTAGGCAAATGTCAAAGAGCCTTCACTCACTCCTCAAGGTGAGCAAAAAAGCGCTACTGCCTCTGTCATTGTTGCTGAAGCTTGTAAAAGGGGACTGGCAGGGGATGAGTTTGTGGCCAGAGGGGGAGGTGGAAGGAGGTAGGGGGAGGAAGAGCCTTTTCATCTTGTGTCTTAGTCTATTGTTGAAGTGTGCGTGGCCACTCAGGAAGGAGCTCCTCCTCCCCGACGGGCCCACTGCTCCCCTGGGTGCAAGCAGATCCTACTGCTTCTCATCCCCGCCCCGCCCCAACCACCCCCCCCCCACCTGAATATCACTCACAATTTAAGATTCACGAGTCCTCCAACTAGCAGCGCAATGTTG
>JASANA010000570.1:0-29533 GCA_030248095.1 Ptycholaimellus sp. GST1_10
CCACTCCTAAGTCATTCAACAACCTACGGAATGGGAAGGAGAGGATCCCAAGTTGTAACGTGCCAGAAGGATCCTCCACTGCACCGCTCCACTGCTCAGACATCTGGAAGCCCAGCGCTGGCCTTCTACACCGTCGATTGACTCAGTGCTAGCCTTCTACCACGCAGAGATATGAACACAGCGCCGACAGCGCCGAGGCGCTCTGCTCCTGTATGGCATCGCGTCTGCCAGCCCAAGCTGCCAACACTGGCATCGACGTCTCCCAAGGAATCAAAGAATTCCAATGGGAACGTCTCTGACTAGGAGGACAGGGAAATAAGGAAGATGGAGCCCCTCGAGTACTTCCAGCCTCATCAAGGATGCCATCTTGTCCACTGTGAGGAAGGAACTATCAGACTGATGGGAAGACTGAGTGGGAGCTCAGAGTGCCCAACAGCTCATATGCTCATCATCTTGAATCGCTGCGAAAACAAACGGGACACTAGACGGCCTCCGCACCCATTGGACTGACTCCCGCTAGTAGGAGTTGGCTGATACTTCCCGATATCGGCGGAGGCCGAGATGCCTTGGAGAACTATGGACGCGAGAGAGAGGCAGGGAGAGAGGAATGCACCCAGTAGATCGTCTTCACCACCGACAGCTCCGTTCACCTGCTCCATGGCCATCCTCTTCCCCTCGTCCTCTTCCCGGCCCTCGTCACGTTGTCGATTCCAGCAGCGCTACTTCCGACACTATCTACACAGATGGAAACTCCCTCTCTTTGAGAGCAAGGAAGATGCCCTGGAATAGGGCCTGGAAGGCAATGTTGACACCCAGCACCTCGCTCCAGTCCACACTCCATGCCCATCCCGGCCACCACACCCTCCAGCCAATTGCTCTCCACTAATGAGGATGAGCTAAGCGCCGCTCCGACGACACTCTCATCGTCATTTGTGAGAGGAGCCACAACCGCGGTGTGTGCTACGACAGGAACCACAGGAGTTCCTTCAGACACTACATCAGGTCCCCAGCGGCGGCTAGAAGGATTAATCGAACTAAGCAGCGGTCAAGACCTGGACGAAGTCACAAGAAACACGTCCACGTCAGTGGATGACAGCTGGATCAACTGGGTGACAGACGTAGTAGATCCAGGTAGTTCTGGTCATCCCTAAGTCCTGGACGCCCAGCCCTGCGATTACCACTCTGCATCGCTCCGCAGGGAGGAAAAACATAAGTGAGTGGGACGAGGAAGACACCTGGGGCCCTGAAACGACACCGTCATCAACTGGACTCCTCCTATCATCACCCGTCGCCGAACTACCAATCCTAGACCACGGGACGATGACACCTTCAATGACGTCCTGAACCCGCTCTCCACACCTAGATCAGCTACACCACCTACTCAACGTCTAATAGCCCTCACGCTGCAAACTCTCTGGCCTTCGTCTCAGCCCTTCAGACCCGCCAGCCTCACCGGTCGTCTCCACACTGCCTACGTCCATAGCAGAACATAGACAGAGCCGTGGAGGATGGATAATTTACGTGCCTGCCTTCCCGTAAACGTCTCGACTGGAACCGGAGCAGCGATGGGATCACTCACTAAATCTGACCTTCTGACATAGTCTATGGGACCAGGGACAACCGCTGCCAAACAGCAGGTCCCTCACCGCCTTCGACGACTTTACCCCCAACAGCTCTACCCTCGCCAGAGCTAAGCTTCAGCAGAGGTCTGAGGACACGCCGGCAGCTAACTCGCTTGATTGATCCTGCGGAACATGGTCGGAAAGGTCGTCCGGACCCAAGACCACGAGACACTGTCCAGTCCACTGTGCTGGCTGAGTTCCTGCGATGACGACCTCTGGCAGTCGCCCACGACCTGCGCCCAACCAGATTCGACCAACATCAACATCGGCTATGATGACCTCTTCATCCTCACTAGGCTGGACAGGAGTCTAGAAGCAAGACCGGAAAGCTGGCTCCACCAAACAAGGACACAGAGCCTGACATGACAATTGGCTATTCGAGAGTAGCGATGCTGGGAGGGATCTACTGGCATGGGCGGACCTTTTCCTTGCTCCACGCCTGTCTTTATCCTGGCCTGTGTCGTCAGCTCCAACAAGTTTGGATGAACGGAGATGACGAAATCTGGGCCTGCGTACATCCGCTTTTGTAGAGGTCTTCATAGTCAGCTCCTGCGAGTCGGAATGGAAGGAGGTCTAGACGTGCGGCACTGCCCACTTCCACCTCTATGCTCTAACCCGGATGATCTGTCGTGTCTGCAATAGCGTTTGCAAATCCAAGCTTAGATGATAGTCCAGTATCCGTGGAAGCTGCCAGCTCACCCACCACCGACTCCTGCATGAGCGACTTCTGCTTCCTCCTCTACCCACACTGCTCTATGACCGAAGGCGATGCCGGATCCTGATCGTACTCACCTACGACGAGACTATAGCCATCACGCTACTATTCCGAGCAGGCGATGATTTCCCCCTCCCTAGTAGTGTCGTACTGCTTGTAGCTTAGTTCCGAGGTCCCTCATTTTCTTCCACCTGCCTGAGATATTGGTGCGATTCCTTTCCACCTCTTCTTGGCCGCCCGCGGGTGCGCTGTGGTGTTTCCCAAGCCAGTTTCGTTGACCTTGAGTTGATGCGGCAGGCAGAAGGGTGTCCATTTCTTTCTGTCTATAAACCTGCCCCTGTCCTCCTCCTATTTCTCCCTTCGGTGCACGACTAAAGAGACCCTCACTATGTTCCCACTGTAATGCACCACACTGGCCCTAGCTTGACTATTTTATCCATTTTAACCCTTTATGCATTGGGATTCAATTTATCGGCATAAAAATGCATACTGAAAAAATGCCATAAAAAAATAAAAAAATGCAAAAAAAATTGGGGGTGACAGGATTCGAACCTGGGACCTCTCAGCTAATGGCACAATTAGTATTTCAATGTGGCATAATATCAGTCCAAAGCCGAGCATGCTTACCACTGTGCCATACCCCTGCTGACCTCCTAGATGCACTACAAGACTCCATTCAGCCTCCCCAAAGCGCTAATACGTGTGGAAAGGTTGCTGTAATTCCAATTAGGATTTGCTTTGAAATCTTCCAAACTAATTTTGCAGCTATCGACGGGTACTAAATAAACATTCTAAGCTCATGAACTTGATAATTTGAAGCAAAATATGTATTTTTGAACAAAAGTTTAAAGGTGCAGAAATGCATGTCGCGTAAACAAGCCTATGATTACATTCCATTCTCCAACAACGATGATGCTGGAAAGTGATCAGTTCGGCAAGCACAGTGAGTAAGCAGCATAATAAGTAAGATGAATAGTAAGCTGCTTACTATGGGAAAGGCTTCCAAAGCCTGCGCTGCTTTGTTCATCATCCACGGTTGTAAATTCGAAGCCAGTTGGCCTGTTTTGAGCCTAGGAGGATGAGCTGATTTAGCTAAAGGAGGGCCTGGGAAGGCCAAGAAGCGCGTCGTCAAAGGGGCCCATGGCACAGCCCCTCTGACCAGTGTCCTCAAGGCTAAGAAGCGCGTTGTCAAAGGGGCCTCAGAGGCGGGCAAGGAGGCCCGGAAAGGGGCCGGCGGGCTCTCCTTTGCTGCCCTCATGGAGGCAGCCAAGGGTTTCTTTTTTACCCAGAGTGAATAGGCAGAGAGGGGAGGGAGTGTCTTTGACAGAGAACACCCGCCCTGCTCCCATCGGCACTGGCAAGTCCACCCCCAAGGCCGCCACCGTCCCCAACATCGGCACTGGCAAGTCCATCTCCAAGGTCGCCACCAACCCCGCTCCCGGCACCAAATCCACACCCAGCAAGGTCGCCACCATGTTCGAAGCCACCGGTTTCACCCTTCCTTCTTTTATCCTCATCTCTCATCCACTATCCTCTACCCTAGGTGTCGAAGAGTTACTCAAAAGGGACTCCCTTGGTGTCAGCACCCCATGCCGCCTCCCACTCACCTCCACGGCCTCCAACCACTCCCGGCCGAGGACATGGAGCTCATCGCCAGCCTCCCAGCCAGCCTCCTGGACTCCGCGGCCCAAAAGGGGCGCCACAAGCGCATCCCTCTCAGTCCGCCTCCCCCGCCCAAAGGAATGACTCGAGAAAAAAGTAAAGGAAATACATTTTATACTAGTGGTATCTGCGGCGTCATCTGCATTTTGTTTGTGGGCGCGCAGGGAATGAGACAATGATGTGCGCGCCAAAAACAAAATGCAACTGCCCAAGCAGCAGATTCCACTAGTATAAAATGTATTTCCTTTACTTTTTACTCGAGTCAATTGCAAGTATTGGAGAAAAGAGACCCACATTTGGCCTGCCGATGGTACCAGATATACTTGTTTATTCTCTTTGTAATCCCGAACCTGCTTCAAACTGCACTGCTACATCCAATAGCTGACAGGGACTGATGTCAATATGATTCAGTGACTGATGTCAATATGATTCAGCCAATAATAGGCAACACAAACTAAGACGAGCCTCGAAACCAGAATTCATTTAATAAACAACCTATTCTTAGCCAAGTCATTTGATATCAAAAACCTAATGTTCACATTCGCCAAGTTTTCTCGACGCTATGCATCCAACCTCTATCGATTAGGATACCTTGAACTAGCCGACATTGCAGTTCTTATTGCAGACTTTCAAGTGCCCACCACTGACATCCTCCTAAGCCAGAACTGCGCAGCCTGAGCATCACAGTGGAGCAAGAGCCCGTGATAGTCCAAACGTACACAATACAATCCAGCCCAGACACCCTTGACTGCCTCCAGGAGACAAAGCCCATCTTCAGCCCCGAAAACTGCAACTGCCACACCTCCATCCAACATGCCCAACAACAAAGGCGGCCGAGGAGGGAACAACAAACGCCCCAACGGACAGCCGGACAACTCCGAACCTCCTGCCAAGGTCTTTCCCTATTTCTATATTCACCTACTAGGCAAAATTAAAATTAACCTGCTGAAATGAACCTACTAAATTATTTTTCACCGAAACCCCTCCTCTTTTTAGCACACATTCAATCCCCTCACCAAGTTTTCTGAACATAAAACCTCCGCAGTCTTCTTCAAGCCTCCCTCTAGGTCTTTGCTGTCAGTCACTGACGAGCCGGGGGCAGCAAAGACTCAGCGGAGTCTGGCTTACCTGGCAAAACTCCGCTTCCGTTTCCTCAGTCTGAATTCCCCTTTTTCAGCTCGAAACACTTTTCCTCCCCATTTTTAAGTAAATTTCTTTAATTTTTTTGCCAAAATCTCATAAAAAATTTCCCCCACCCCATTTCTTCTAGGCAAAAAACATTAGAAAAAAATTTCCCCTACCCCCCTTTTTTTCAAAATATTTCCTGCCCCATCACTGCCAAAACTTGAACTAACTAAATACAAGCCGGTGATGCGAGGACGAAAGTCCCGCTCCCTCCTTGTATTTAGCTATTCTTACTCTTCATAAAGGATCTTTCCTTTCTCAGTAACTTAAAAAACCTTACTTTTCAAATCTCAATTCATTTCCGCCATTTCCACTCATCTGGAGTATAAACAGACTCTGGTGGTGAGTGATTTTGCTCACACCAGCACAACTCGGGCTTCGGTGCCCGCAAACAGACCCGGGCCTTGTGCCCGCTAGGACTGGGCGCTGCCCAGTCCTTCTTTTATAGCTCTGCCTCTGGCCGAGCTATAGAAACTTAAAATTCTTTTCAAATAACAATTATAATTCTATCTTTATCCACAAAACATTTCTTCAAAACCTGCAATCCCACTTACAATTTACAGAAAGCCAACACGGGGAAACTGACTCTGGACAGCCTGAACAAGCGTGTGATGAAAAACGAGGCCTTCATCCGGCGTCTGTCAGTCCGCTTCTACGGCCTGGAGAAGAAGACCACCTGCTCCCTGCATGAGTACGTCGGCGACGTGCTCGAAGCCGCAGGCCTGTACCCCAGCGAGGAGTGGAAAGCGGTGCCCATTGGTGATCACATCAAGCGCGTCGAGAACGGGAAATGCATACTCGTCACCTTCGCCAACTTCTCCGACGTCAACTACATTCTCTCTGCCGCCTCCCTGGCCAAGCTCCGCGCCACCGAAAACCCTCACTCCCCCGGCACCAAAGTCTCCGCCTCTCCCGACCTGACCCCTGAAGCCAATGAAATCCATCGCCAGCTCAAGGCCCTGCCTTCCCTTTATTTCACCTTCTCATTTTCAAGATATCAAAGCTCCAGGCCAAACGCTGGGCCATCATGCAGCTCGGCCTGAAGGTGAAGCAGAAGGGCATTGACAAGCTGACGGTTCATGACCAAACCAAGGTCTGGTCCGAATGGGATCCCTCCAAAATCATGCACTTCAACGAGAACACTGACAATCCAGAGTATAAACGCGGGTTTATTCTTCTGCATAACAAACGCATATTATTATGAACATATTCCGATTAAAAAGTTTTTCAACCGTTTATTTTGCTGCTTCACATTCATAGCCTTCAATAAGAAATCCATACATTGTCCATCCATATTTACCCCCCGGGGGATTGCAACACTAATGGTGTGATCTACTGTATTGGCTCAGAATGGGATCAGAACCTTTACATTGGCATGACCACTCGAAACATTAGAAACAGAATCTCAGAACACAAATCAAAGATAAATCAACGTGATAAATTTAAAGGTTCTTACTTATACAAGCACTTCCGAGAGTCTAGCCATGTAGTAGAAGATGATTTAACCATACAGATAATTGACAGGAGTATAAAAGAAGACAAAAACGAGCAAAGAATTGAACTACTTGAAAAAGAATTGAGATGGAGCAAACTTCTCAATACAGCATGCCCATTCGGATTCAATGACAATATTCGAGGGTATGGTAATATCTCAGATGGAATACAACCTAATGCTGCAAACAACCACCCATACCTAAGATATTCATTTCCTAGGCGTAAACGAAGCCATGGTAAAAAGCACCGCTCACAAAGACCCTACAAAGTCTCCAAGGAGGGTACACAACGAATTATTGATAACCTAAATCAAGCCCATGAAAACCCTCGCCTTATATACATACTGCTGAGAGCCTTGGACAAATCAATGTTAAAAAATCTATACGCCACCCTTAATGACTCTCAATCACAAATTGGAATTGTGACAGCAATTACAATCTATGCATACTGCTGCAACGGTTGGGTGCAACGATGGAACGGTTGGGGTTGGCAATGTCGGTGAGGCATTTCTCCCAATTGGCCGACTCCACCTGCTCGTGGACTCGCTGGCGCTCCTCCTCCTCCACCTCCACTTGGGCTTGGGCTGTTGCCTCTTCTCGCTGGTTCTCTGCCTCTAAATGCTCATCCACACGCTCAGGCTAAATCGCCACATGGCGTAGGTCCGTCTGGGCCTGCTTCCTCTCATCCTCGGTGGTGGCTTCATGGGCGTTGATGGTTTCATAGGCGAGACGCGCATCCACCAGATGCTGCTGCCAGTACTGCTTCTTGGAGATGCCGGGCTGCTGGCAGTGCTCGTGGACCCGGCCTTGTCCAGCATCCGCATCTCGCCCATCTCACCCTCCTCCAGGTTCGCTCCTCCCTCCTGTTCCTCCAAATTGACCTCCTCCGATGGTCCATGCATAGTGCTGAGGTTGTCAGTGATGACGGTGAGCTGGGGCATGGCCTTGCGGATGAAAGAGTAGGCGTGAGAAAAGTTGGGGTAGAGCTTCTGGTTGAAGAGCTGTTTGACGATATGACGAGGCTCGCAGTCGTAGTCGAGCTCACAGCGTGGACACATGTAGCGGGGAGGATGTTGGTGTGGTCAATGCGGTAAGAGCGGAAGGCATGGAGGGTGGTCTTGTTGAGGGTGATGGAGGTGGAGCCACCAGGGATGAAGTAGATGCCCACTCCGCTGATGCAGAGGACCTTGTGGCACTGCTGACAACAGAGGCGGGTGGAGTGGTGAGTGTTGTCTGGACAGATGAGGTCGTCGCAGGCAGTGTCATCCAGGACCACGCAGGAGTGGGTCTGCTGGCTGATGAGGACGTTCTTGTCAGTGAAGTCCATGTCGAAGTTGAGGCGGATGAAGAAGATGAAGAAGGAGAGGTTGAGCACCTAGGCTGTGCAGAGCGAGTCGAAGTTGCTGATGTAGGAGCTCTCCCACAATCCTTTCCCTTGGCTATACAGGCTCCATCCAATGATGTCGGGGTGGAAAGGGATTTTGAATGTGATGAGGGTAGTATGTGACACAATAGGGGTTCCTGATGACGTTGTCGATGCGTGCGGGGTGAGCGTTGGGGTTGAGGATGCGCTTCTTGCTGAGGTAGGCAGACTTGATGATGCTGTTGCTGATCACAGTGTTGCGCAAGGCCAAGAACTACACCACCAAGTTTTTCTCAATGGGTCCAGAGAGGGGGGAAGGATAGAGCAAGTGTTTGCGTTGTTGAGTATAGTAGGCGGTGGGGTGTCTGGAAAAAAGCAGGAAGAGGTCGGGGGCCAATGGGCGGCGAGTATGCGAATGGAGATGGAGGGAATGGGCTCTCACGCAGAAAGTTACAGTCTCCCCCACCTCCGCACTCCATGCCCCGACACTTTTAGGCATTGGGCAGGCGTGGAGGAGATGGCAAGGGTGTTGGGGTCGACGATGTCCTTGATGGAACGGTTGGAGTTGGCAATGTCGGTGAGGCATTTCTCACAATTGGCCAACTCCACCTGCTCGTGGACTCGCTGGCGCTCCTCCTCCTCCACCTCCACTTGGGCTTGGGCTGTTGCCTCTTCTCGCTGGTTCTCCGCCTCTAAACGCTCATCCACACGCTCCAGCTAAATCGCCACATGGCGTAGGTCCGTCTGGGCCTGCTTCCTCCCATCCTCGGTGGTGGCTTCATGGGCATTGATGGTTTCATAGGCGAGACGTGCATCCACCAGATGCTGCTGCCAGTACTGCTTCTTGGAGATGCCAGGCTGCTGGCAGTGCTCGTGGACCCGGCCTTGTCCAGCGTCCGCATCTCGCCCATCCCACCCTCCTCCAGGTTCGCTCCTCCCTCCTGTTCCTCCAAATTGACCTCCTCTGATGGTCCATGCATAGTGCTGAGGTTGTCAGTGATGACAGTGAGCTGGGGCTTGGCCTTGCGGATGAAAGAGTAGGTGCGAGAAGAGTTGGGGTAGAGCTTCTGGTTGAAGAGCTGTTTGACGAGAGGACGAGGCTCGCAGTCATTGGCCAGCTCACAGCATGGACACGTGTAGCAGGGGAGGATGTTGGTGGGATCAATGCGGTAAGAGCGCAAGGCATGGAGGGCGGTCTTGTAGAGGGTGATGGAGGTGGAGCCACCAGGGATGAAGTAGACGCCCACTCCGCTGATGCAGAGGACCTTGTGGCACTGCTGACAACAGAGGCAGGTGGAGTGGTGAGTGTTGTCTGGACAGATGAGGTCGTCGCAGGCAGTGTCATCCAGGACCACGCAGGAGTGGGTCTGCTGGCTGATGAGGACGTTCTTGTCAGTGAAGTCCATGTCGAAGTTGAGGCGGATGAAGAAGATGAAGAAGGAGAGGTTGAGCACCTAGGCTGTGCAGAGCGAGTCGAAGTTGCTGACGTAGGAGCTCTCCCGAAGTCCTTTCCCTTGGCTATACAGGCTCCATCCAATGATGTCGGGGTGGAAAGGGATTTTGAGGGTGATGCGGGTAGGAGGTGACACAATAGGGGTTCCCGATGACGTTGTCGATGCGTGCGGGGCGAGCGTTGGGGTTGAGGATGCGCTTCTTGCTGAGGTAGGCGGACTTGCTGATGCTGTTGCTGATCACAGTGTTGCGCAAGGCCAAGAACTACACCACCAAGTTTTTCTCGAAGGGTCCAGAGAGGGGGGAAGGATAGAGCAAGTTTTTGCGTTGTTGAGTATAGTAGGCGGTGGGGTGTCTGGAAAAAAGCAGGAAGAGGTCGGGGGCCAATGGACGGCAAGTATGCGAATGGAGATGGAGGGAATGGGCTCTCACGCAGAAAGTTACCGTCTCCCCCACCTCCGCACTCCATGCCCCGACACTTTTAGTGACAGTGTTGAGTGACAATGTTCTCCCTTGCAGCAAAATCGTTCCTTAATTTTTGGCATCTGCTTCATGTGAAAGTGGAAGGGGGAAGTGCTCCGTGGTCCCCTTTTGTCATATACTTGTTGACTATATATTGCAAAGGTTTGATGTTTTTAAATGCTATTTTATTTCAAATAAACCTCGTATTATAAATATCTCTTAAAACAATTGTAAATAAGAACAAATGATATTTTTCAGCAGTCCTTAAACATTATGAATAGTAAAAAGAGAAGAGAAATAATTAATCGGTCATAAAATTGGAGCATAAATTAATTAAGCCATATTAATTTTAGTTTTATAGTTCTGTACAACACTAAATGCTGGATTGTCTTCCACTTGCCAATCATACGGTGCTTCTTCTTTAGCAGAACCTTCAGTTAAGCCTTCAATAGCATTTGATAGAAGGTTGCGTAACATTGCATAATCAGGCACTTGGGAAAACTCTAAAAGGTCAATGTACTCCAAAGCTTCAGAAAAGTTAGGCGGGATTTGATCAAACTGTTTATTAGCTCGAAGTTCCTTTTTGGCTTTCAATATTTCTGATTTAGTATGTTTGTAAGTCCGGGTAGAGATCCCAAAATCATGTCACGTACCAAGTACCACCAGCTCTCTAGATCATCTTTTCGTCCTAAGTCGTGCCCTTCATGAGCAGCTAATGATGCAAACATTATTGTGCCTCGAAATCCACACTCTGCTCTTGCCTTACGGTGTTCAGATGTCCCTGGTTTCAAGAAGGATCGTGCGAGTCCAAAATCAATAATGATTAGTGATTGGCTTTTGCAGATATCGACTGCGAAATTGCCATGTTTTATATCTCTATGGAGAAATCCAATTGTGTGCATGTCCTCCAAGCAGTAAAGACCCTGTTTAGCTAATCGCAAAGCTGTTGATAGAGAAAATGCTCTATTTGATTGTTTTCTAAGAAGCTTGGAGATAGATGGCCCAGTGATGCTCATGACCATATAATTTAGGCAACTGGTTTTTCCACGAGAGATCAGCGTACATGCATGATGTGACCCATATTTGTTCAAACGCTTCAAAACAGCAACTTCCATTTTTAGTATTGGTGAGTTTACATTAGATGATTCAGTTTTTATTGCAAAGCAAGGGCGTTCCATTTTCCCATTCCATTTTGTGTCCATGTCCTTAACCATGTATACATCACCAAATGAGCCAGTTCCAAGTGATTGCATTACTAGCCAGCGCCCTGCTACAGTGTCACCTATTGCTAATTCTTTGTTGGTTTGACTGCCCTCAGGAATGCTTTTTTGATCATTATAAATTGTGGTAGCCATCCAGCTGATAGTAAATGCTTTCTGAGTTTTTATAAAAAAATATGTCTACAGTAGTCGTTTATTTATAGTACTTTATAATAGGCCGACTTGCTTGACACGATTGACTTGATCAACTTAAGTAAACCGAGGAAAATTATATTAAAATTTGGCCTATAATTATAACCATGAATCATTTTACTTCTAACATTCAGATGTAGGTGTGTGGTAGCATTGTGGTCAAGATATATCATAACAACCCTAGTTTCTTATACTAATTTCACCAGATATTCCATATGCAATAGAGTGGGAAAATAGTTTCTGATTCGCTTTCCCAGACCTTTCCATAAATAATGTGTTCTACAGTTTGTTCGCTTTTTCGGCAACTCTTATCTTTTGAGCATCTCGTCATTTTTAGATTGTCTTCAACTGCATCAATGATGTGTTCTACGGAGTTTAGATGTGAGGAACTGTTTAGATAATAACCTCCGCAATGTCCTTTAGCTGATCTTACCTAGCTGCTCTTTGAATAATATCGGTTCTGCAAAAGGCTGCAAAATTGCAAGCAATATACAGTAATTGCGCTGTAGCACCTTTTGAGTGAAAAATTTTTGCGCATGCCTATAACATCTGTAAGCAGTAGAATTGCACAGAAGACATAGTTTTTTTTGATTCACAAGTGTTATATTGTGGTTTGAAATATGTGCTTACTTTTGAAAATGGTTGAGAAACCACAGACCTACCCTTTTGAATGACACATTATCACACATGTCAACATAATAAGTAAGCAGTCGCATCTGAAGGGCTGAGAATAGTACAGAAGACCTAGGGTTTTTATTCACAATTCATATATGCCGATTCAATGCTTAATTTTGAAGTTTGTTAAAAAAACCACAGACTTCCTCTTTTGAGTGTCAAACTTTCATGCTGGTCAAAAAAGAAGCTTCATGCCTGGGAAGTTAGGGGTGTGAAGCTCCGCGGTCACCTATTGCGCTATGCGCCATATACTTTTTAAGACTATTTCATGTAATTAATCCATAGTACGGCTCAAGATGAAATGATTTTTGGCGTTTCTAGAATTAACAATCAGTTATGTTTCACATGCTCACAATCACGTTGGCCATGAATGATAAATGAATGTTAAACTATAAAATAGTAGAATCGGTAAACGCGGGTCTTGTTTTGCTTCTCGCATTTATGATCAGGGCTTTAATTATTGATTTATTAGATTTCACTCCATAATATCAGAAATTAAGTAACATTCATGATCCATGGTTGAAGTTACTGTTTTTGCGATCACTAAGTGAAATGAAGGTCTGAAGCCCGAAGCTCTTTAATGAAGTCTGAAGTCTGGTGACATGCAGCGGGGCTACAAGAATAGTGAAATGAGCCAAGGGAAGATGCAGGAGTAAGGACTTCTTCTTTTATTAGCTGATTTTAAAGCACAGAAATGAGAATGCTTGATGCATACCTTAAGGCCACAAAACGGGATTTACAGATGGCTGACTTTTTGTCCTCATATACTTATGTACTTATGGAAATCACACAGAACACGCCCAGGCAGCCACACACAGACACAGACAGAAGCCCTCAAGATCATATCCATCAACATAGCCGGCCACATAAAGCAGACTGCTCGATAAACAGAACCTCAATCGATGTCGCCCTCGTGCAGGAGACAAACATGCACACGTCAGCACCATGAACAGTTTCCCCAGCTACACCGCCATCCAAAGAGGATCAGGAACAGGAGGGCACATGACCCTTATCGCGTTCTATAGAGGTTACTAAACTCGTATAAATGTAATACCCGGATGCCGTACTAGATCAGAGTACAAAGGAATACCCGGATGTCAACATTTCTTCTAAAAAGGCAAGTAAAAGCAGTGCTTGTGAGAAGCAGTTCTTTGTCAAACAAACCCTTGGACGTGGCATCAATGAAAGTGGAGTGCTGCATTTCCGGGTTGCTGGAGATCCAGGCTGCTTTTCTTGCTGCTGCTGCTTTGTGTTCTGTTTTTATGACAAGATACACTACATGAAAGCAGTCTTTGTGTTGAGTTCTCCCTACAAGCTGCACTACGTTAGACCAGTCTTTGTGTTCTGTTCTGCCCATAATCTGCAATACGCTAGAACAGTCTTTGTGTTCTGTTTTGCACACAAGCTGCACTAAGTGATAACAGTCTTTGTGTTTCGATATGCCCGCAAGCTGAACTACGTGAGAACAGTCTTTGTGACCTGTTCTGCCCACAAGCTGCACTACGTGAGAGCAGTCTTTTTGTTCTGTTCTGCAAACAAGCTGCACTGCGTGAGATCAGTCTTTGTGTTCTGTTTTCCCCACAGGCTGCACTACGTGAGACCAGTCTTTTTGTTCTGTTTTGCAAACAAGCTGCACTACGTGAGATCAGTCTTTGTGTTCTGTTCTCCCTACACGCTGATTTACGTGAGGGCAGTCTTTGTGTTCTGATCTGCCCACAAGCTGCACTACGTGAGAGCAATCTTTGTGGTCTGTTCTGTCCACAAGCTGCACTACGTGAGAGCAGTATTTGTGTTCTGTTCTCCCTACAAGCTGATTTACGTGAGAGCAGTCTTTGTGGTCTGTTCTGCCTACAAGCTGTATGATTAGCGAGTCATGGCAGGGGATGGATCTAAGCTGGCTGCTGATGACCCAGTGTTTCTGGTACCTGGTATTCTACAAGCCCTGTTCAAGACCTGCATCATCTGCCTGAATGGCGCAGCACTGGCACCAAATAACAGCTATGATTACATTGACACCCTGGTTTCCTACATTAGTTCATCCAAGGCATCTCCGATTTGTGGTCAAAAACTTAAGTAAACAAGTATAATGGCGCAAAGCACAATAGGTGACCGCGAATCGCAAATTATATCAATATCACTGAACACATCTGAGGTGAAGTCATGCTTATGATCTAATCTTATGATCTTGTGATGTTTAAAAATTTAAAAGTTGGCACTCATGCTGAGTTGAAGCAAGCAATATCTCAAAACATTGTCCTAATGCGCACATATTATTAATCAATCCAAAAAACACAAGTCTTGTGTGCAATTGCTAGTCGTTCAGCATGACAAAACTTCACTCAAAAGGAAAAGTCTGCGTTTTCTCAACCAAATTCAAAAATAAGCACATATTTAGAATCAGCAGTTATGAATTGTGAGCAAAATAACTCACGTCTTGTGTGTAATTTTCAGCCGTTCAAATAACAAGTAAAATCTACCTTTGACCTTTGTAAAGTTACAATGAGCGCATTTAAATCAATTGCTGAAAATTATTTAAAACTTAAAGTTACTGAATTAGTTGGCTGCTCTTATTTAGCAGTTTTTTTTGAATCCGACAAAGTGCTACTGTCACTTGATTGACTGTCACGGACCAATGAAGAATCGATGATTGATGTTGTGGTACAACCATTGAGCGTTGTTGGTGAATTCATAGTATACGTAAACTCTTTTAAACTTTGGTAAGATGTATTGCTGTTCTTGGTTAAAGTTTTTGCATTTTGCATGCTTATGCTACTATTAGAACTATTTGTTATGGAATATAATTTGTTAATGGAATTTATAAGGATTTTATATATAAGGTTTTAGAAAATATGGGATTTATGTTTGGATTTATTTTTTTTTGCATAATGTGTTATTTAATTTACGTCTCTTGATGGGACACGTTTTAGAAAATAAATAAATAAATAAATAAATAATGGCACTTTGAGATGTAGGGCGCAGTACAGAGCTTTTTGGTTTTTTAGATGCATAAGGTATTTATTTTAGAATTAACCTATTCTTTTATTTTAGTTTCCATTGTTAAATTGGTTGAAACTTGTATTTTCTTGTTCAACAAGATAGAAGAATAATAGTTGTTTGTGGTGATTATGTGACTCAAGCTGTAATAGCATTCTGCGTACATTACTTCCTCTATTTTAAAGCATTGTTTCTTTTATTTTTTGTAACAGAACTGGGAACAAACAGCATTTCCATCACTGCGCGCTGAAAGGAGGAAAAGGGACATAAACGTTTCAAGTGGATGGGGCAGAGATGAGACATGGCCGCAGCACAAGGCCGGTTTCTGGGACACACTTAATAGCTTGCTTTCGTCCGCTTTTGGTATCAATTTTTGTTATGGTATCCATCTTGTTCTTCCTCCCATGTAACTTTTAATGAGTCGCATTTCTGATTCAGGTAGTGAACGAAATGTTCCCATTGATTGTCTTCATCCGTGATCACCATAAAAGAATCATCCACATATCTTTAGTAGCAGTGTATTATAATGTTGTGCTCTCTCGCTTCATGTTTAATGTTTGATTCCCAATGTTCCAGGTAGATATCTGCTAGTGGACCACTGTGTGAGGCACCCATTGGAAGGCCTTTTTTTGCCTGAAATACTGTTTAACACCTCCGGTCTCTATGCATCCATATGTGTTTTCTGTGCAATAGCTTAATATTTGGCATATTTCATCAGGCTCTAAAGATGTTTTATCTTTCCAGTACCTAGAATTATGTAGCTTGTGTTGTAGGATCCCTATTGCTTCCTTTACAGGGATGCTTTACAGGCTTTACAGCTTTACAGGGAGAACAGAACACAAAGACTACTCTCACGTAAATCAGATTGTAGGGAGAACAGAACACAAAGACTGATCTCACGTAGTGCAGCTTGCTTGCAGAACAGAACACAAAGACTGCTTCACGTAGTGCAGCTTGTGGGCAGAACAGAACACAAAGACTGCTCTCACGTAGTGTATCTTGTAGGGAGAACAGAACACAAATACTGATCTCACGTAGTGCAGCTTGTCATAAGAACAGAACACAAATACTGATCTCGAGTGGGCAGCTTGTGGGCAGAAGAGAACACAAAGGCTGCTCTCACGTAGTGGATCTTGTAGGGAGAACAGAACACAAATACTGATCAGCGTAGTGCAGCTTGTGGGCAGATCAGAACACAAAGACTGCGCTCACGTAGTGCAGCTTGTGGACTGAACAGAACACAAAGACTGCTCTCACGTAAGGCAGCTTGTGGGCAGAACAGAACAAAAAGACTGGTCTCACGTAGTGCAGCTTGTAGGGAGAGCAGAAAACAAAGATTGATCTCACGTAGTGCGGCTTGTCATAAGAACAGAACACAAATACTGATCTCGAGTGGGCAGCTTGTGGGCAGAAGAGAACACAAAGGCTGCTCTCACGTAGTACATCTTGTAGTGAAAACAGAACACAAAGACTAATCAGCATAGTGCAGCTCATGGGCTGATCAGAACACAAAGACTGCTCTCACGTAGTGCAGCTTGTAGGCAGAAGACCCAACCCCCCAGAACACAAAAACTGCTCTCACGTAAATCAGATTGTAGGGAGAACAGAACACAAAGACTGATCTCACGTAGTGCAGCTTGCTTGCAGAACAGAACACAAAGACTGCTCTCACGTAGTGCAGCTTGTGGGCAGAACAGAACACAAAGACTGCTCTCACGTAGTGTATCTTGTAGGGAGAACAGAACACAAATACTGATCTCACGTAGTGCAGCTTGTCATAAGAACAGAACACAAATACTGATCTCGAGTGGGCAGCTTGTGGGCAGAAGAGAACACAAAGGCTGCTCTCACGTAGTGGATCTTGTAGGGAGAACAGAACACAAATACTGATCAGCGTAGTGCAGATTGTGGGCCGATCAGAACAGAAAGACTACTCTCACGTAGTACAGCTTGTGGGCAGAACAGAACACAAAAACTGCTCTAATGTGGTGCATCTTGTTCTAAGAACAGAACACAAAGACTGATCCACGTGGGCAGCTTGTGGGCAGAAGAGAACACAACGGCTGCTCTCACGTAAATCAGCTTGTAGGGAGAACAGAACACAAAGACTGATCTCACGTAGTGAAGCTTGTGGACTGTACAGAACACAAAGACAGCTCTCACGTAGTGCAGCTTGTGGGCAAAACAGAACAAAAAGACTGGTCTCACGTAGTGCAGCCTGTGGGGAGAACAGAACACAAAGACTGATCTCACGCAGTGCAGCTTTTGGGCAGAACAGAACACAAAGAATGTTCTCACGCAGTGTATCTTGTGGCCAGAACAGACCACAAAGACTGATCTCATGTAGTACATCTTGTCATAAGAACAGAACACAAAGAATGATCTCACGTGGGCAGCTTGTGGGCAGAAGAGAACACAAAGACTGCCCTCACATAAAGCAGCTTGTAGGGAGAACAGAACACAAAGACTGCTCTCACGTAAATCAGCTTGTAGGGAGAACAGAACACAAAGACTGCTCTCACGTAGTGCAGCTTGTGGACAGAACAGAACATACAGATTGCTCTCACGTAGTGCAGCTTGTGGGCAGATCAGAACACAAAGATTGCCCTCACGTAAATCAGCGTGTAGGGAGAACAGAACAAAAAGACTGCTCTCACGTAGTGCAGCTTGTTGGCAGAACAGAACACAAAAACTGCTCTCATGTAGTGCATCTTGTTCTAAGAACAGAACACAAAGACTGATCCATGTGGGCAGCTTGTGGGCAGAAGAGAACACAATGGTTACCCTCACGTAAAATAGATTGTAGGGAGAACAGAACACAAAGACTGCTGTCACGTAGTGCAGCTTGTGGACAGAACAGAACAGAACACAAAGACTACTCTCACGTAGTGCAGCTTGTGGGCAGACAGAACACAAAGACTGCGCTCACGTAGTGCAGCTTGTGGACTGAACAGAACAAAAAGACTGCTCTCACGTAGTGCAGCTTGTGGCCAAAACAGAAAAAAAAGAACTGGTCTCACGTAGTGCAGCCTGTGGGGAGAACAGAACACAAAGACTGATCTCACGCAGTTCAGCTTTTGGACAGAACAAAACACAAAGAATGTTCTTACGCAGTATATCTTGTGGTCAGAACAGAACATAACGACTGCTCTCACGTAGTGCAGCTTGTAGGCAGAACAGACCACAAAGACTGCTCTCATGTAGTACATCTTGTCATAAGAACAGAACACAAAGAATGATCTCACGTGGACAGCTTGTGGGCAGAACAGAACACAAAGACTGCTCTCAAGTAAAGCAGCTTGTAGGGATAACAGAACACAAAGACTGCTCTCACGTAAATCAGATTGTAGGGAGAACAGAACACAAAGACTGATCTCACGTAGTGCAGCTTGTTTGCAGAACAGAACACAAAGACTGCTCTCACATAGTGCAGCTTGTGGGCAGAACAGAACACAAAGACTGCTCTCACGTAGTGCAGCTTGTCATAAAAACAGAACACAAATACTGATCTCGAGTGGGCAGCTTGTGGGCAGAAGAGAACACAAAGGTTGCTCTCACGTAGTGGATCTTGTAGGGAGAACAGAACACAAATACTGATCAGCGTAGTGCAGCTTGTGGGCCGATCAGAACAGAAAGACTGCTCTCACGTAGTACAGCTTGTGGGCAGAACAGAACACAAAAACTGCTCTAATGTGGTGCATCTTGTTCTAAGAACAGAACACAAAGACTGCTCTCACGTAGTGCAGCTAGTGGGCAGATCAGAACACAAAGACAGCCCACACGTAAACCAGCGTGTAGGGAGAACAGAACAAAAAGACTACTCTCACGTAGTGCAGCTTGTGGGCAGAACAGAACACAAAGACTACTCTCACGTAGTGCAGCTTGTGGGCAGAACAGAACACAAAGACTGCGCTCACGTAGTGCAGCTTGTGGGCAGAACAGAACACAAAGACTGCGCTCACGTAGTGCAGCTTGTGGGCAAAACAGAACAAAAGAACTGGCCTCACATAGTGCAGCCTGTGGGGAAAACAGAACATAAATACTGATCTCACGCAATTCAGCTTTTGGGCAGAACAGAACAGAAAGACTGATATCACGTAGTGCAGCTTGTGGACAGAACAGAACACAAAGACTACTCTCACGTAGTGCAGCTTGTGGGCAGAACATAACACAAAGACTGCGCTAACGTAGTGCAGCTTGTGGACTGGACAGAACACAAAGAATGCTCTCACGTAGTGCAGTTTGTGAGCAAAACAGAACAAAAGAACTTGTCTCACGTAGTGCAGCTTGTGGGCAGATCAGAACACAAAGACTGCCCTCACTTAAATCAGCGTGTAGGGAGAACAGAACACAAATACTGATCTCACGTAGTGCAGCTTGTTTGCAGAACAGGACAAAAAGACTGCTCTCACGTAGTGCAGCTTGCGGGCAGAACAGATCACAAAGACTGTTCTCACGTAGTGTAGGTTGTGGGCATATCGAAACACAAAGACTGTTATCACTTAGTGCAGCTTGTGTGCAAAACAGAACACAAAGTCTGCTTTCACGTATTGCAGATTATGGGCAGAACAGAACACAAAGACTGGTCTAACGTAGTGCAGCTTGTAGGAAGAACATAACACAAAATGAGACCAGTCTTTGTGTTCTGTTCTTCCCCAATCTGCGCTACGTGAGAGCAGTCTTTGTGTTATGTTCTGCAAACAAGATGCACTGCGTGAGAGCAGTCTTTGTGCTTTGTTCTGCAAAAAACTGCACTACGTGAGGTCAGTCTTTGTGTTCTGTTCTCCCTACAAGCTGCTTTACGTGAGGGCAGTCTTTGTGTTCTGTTCTGCCCACAAGCTAGACAGCGTGATATTAGTCTTTGTGTTCTGTTCTCCCTACAATCTGCACTACGTGAGTCCAGTCTTTTTGTTCTGTTCTGCCCAGAAGCTGCACAACGTGAGTCCAGTCTTTATGATCTGTTCAGTCCACAAGCTGCACTACTTGAGCGCAGTCTTTGTGTTCTGTTCTCCCTACAAGCTGATTTACATGAGAGCAGTCTTTGTGTTCTGTTCTCCCTACAAGCTGCACAACGTGAGTCCAGTCTTTGTGTTCTGTTCAGTCCACAAGCTGCACTACTTGAGCGCAGTCTTTGTGTTCTGTTCTCCCTACAAGCTGATTTACCACATTAGAGCAGTTTTAGTGTTCTGTTCTGCCCACAAGCTGTTCTGCCCACAAGCTGTCACAGCAGCTGTAAGGACTGCTCTTTCGTAGTCCATGTTGTGGGCAGAGCTGCTGCAAAGACTGCTTTCACGTAGTGCATGTTGTGGGCAGAGTATCTGCAAAGACTGCTCACACGTATTGAATATTGTGGGTAGAGCTGCTGCAAAGAAATCAATTTTTTCTTTATTGCACGTCGCATGCAATGGTAGACTAGGGGAAAGCGACGCTGGGAATGGAGCAAGCGGTGCTTTCCTGGGCCGTGGATTGGTTGTTCAGCACCTCGCCCTGCTGCTTTGGGCGGCGGTGCAGCATAGGCATGGCCTGAGAGCTACTGGCTTTTAAGCTAGTGCTTATGTATTTTGGAAATTGCGTAAATCAGATAACCTGGTTTGGATCCAGCGGTAGGGGCTGTAGGCCTGCCTGCTCCCCTGTCTGCTCCTTGGGTGGCCCTTCCATTATTACTGGTCGGGGAGGAAGACGGCGAAGCACCTGATCGTCAATTATAATGACTTGGCCAAAATAGGTTTTATGTTTTTCTTGAAACCTTAGGGTTCAGGTTGACCACCTCGGCGGCCATGAGGAGGTGGTAGGTGGCCTGGACGGTGTCCAGGTTGCTGTAGAAGACCTTGGCCTCCTCACCCGTTGCCTGATTGGTGACCCGGGACTGGGGTTGGTAGAATTGGACATGGTTGCGTTTGAGGTGCAATTTGGCCTGGACGACAGTGCATCCAATGGCCTCGGCGGTCAGGAGGACGGGCTTGATGTAGCAGTTGATGAAGCCGTGTTCATCCACCATGTCGTAGGGGTTGAACCCCCAGCGGTCGATGGTTCTCGCCGCCTGTCTCGCTGCCTGCTTGATCTGCAAACGACATCCGTTTATGCCCTCAGTAAGTGTACTAGAGAGGCATGAACTATGGGTCCCTGGGGTCCGGTGCGCTCCACGTTGGACAGGAGCCAGCGCAGGCTGGATCCGTGGAAGTCGATGGGCTGGGTGTGCTCGGGCTGCCAGAGCTCGTTGCCGGCCATGAGGCGCTGCAGGTACCAGGCCATCCGCCTGGAGCAGGCCTTCTCCTCGCTCGGGTCCGGCATGAGGTGGGCTTCCTCCTCTTCTGCCAGTTGGCCAAGGCTGGCTTGATGACAGGCCTAGGAATGCCGGTGGATTGGTAAGACAATGAGGAGAGTAGGGAAAGTTTACCCTGAGTGCCAGGAGGCGCTGGTTGTCGTTGCGGCAGAGGCACATGGCTGCCTCCCACCTGATGGTCTTGTTGCTCACCGCCTCGTAGTACTGGCCGCTGATTAGGCCATGGGAGATCAGTCATAGCCCTGCTCGCTGAGCATTGTCCCCGTCCATCACTGGAGGGAACTCCAAATCTGCAATATTTTCCTATTTCCAAAACTTTCCAGAATTTTTAAGCACTGGTTGTACCTTGTGCAGTTGGTGCGCGGCGGGCGCCGAGGACGTGGAAGTTGAAGGTTTCCTCCAGCAGGGGCAGCGATTCTGCGAAAGGGCATTCAGGGGCTGCCTCTGGCCATAGGGCTTGGGCAGGTTGCATGGGAGGGAGTTGGCGAGGTTGAGCCATGGGGTTTTAGGAGCAGTGGATGCGATTGTTATTAGAAAGGCACAAAGTCATTGATAGTGGAAGGTGTGTTGGCGCTTAATCGCAACCACTTTCAATGGGGTTTGTGCTTTTTTAACTGAGCTTATGGAGGGCACAAAGTCGGTGTAGTGAAAGGTTGGTTGGCGCTTGTCTGCAACCAATCCTGGCACTACAACGGACTACCCTGGGCTTTCCAGGGTAGAATGGAGTCGGAGATGTTGAAGAATTGCATTTTCTCCTTCCTTTTACGCTAAGATCTAGTCGTTTCCAGACATGACAGTTAATCATCCATGCTGCGAACCCAGCTGTTTTGACTACTCTTGTTCCCATGCGCTTTCCTAGCTGTTTGGGTTATGATTATTTCCTGAACAATTATGAAATGCTGAAAACGGGTTTTTATGATTTACAGGGATTTGCATTGAAAATGGCAAATTATTCCCTTCATTTTCTTTAATCAGTGAACACAGATGGCACAAATCGCTTGCGAATTCGATTGCTTAGCTTAAGACATGTCTATGAAACATCAGAAAGAGGCAAAACTCTTCTCTAGCCTGTGTTTCTTATTAGCGTTCTTTTTGGGGTTTTAACCGCGACGCTTTGATTTTTAGAACGAACGGTTTTTTAAAAATTGGCTAATCATATTTTTACTTATGAGTCTGGGTTTTAGAACTGATATCATAGATGACGGTTTTATTTATGTCTAATAGTTGGTGCTGAAACCTCAACAAGAAGGCTAGTGGTAGGATGTGTGGTAAAGTTTTTTATGGAGGGGGGCTTGTGCTGCAGCAACCGCGGCTTTGACACCCCTGCATTTTATTTCGACCAATGTTTCCATCACGACTAATTCCTGTCCTAGATTGGAAAAGCAGCATCGAAATTGTCCTTTCTGTAGGGGGTATAGCATCAGCGGCTTGAGTTTGAAGGATGTGCAACTGCGCACGTTGTGGAGAGAGTGCTTTGGCTCCCTTGTCCTGCTCAAAATGACTCATTTATATGTAAATGCCAAATTTACTCGCTAGCTTTATGAACATCGCCCGATTATTTATTTTTAGATGCTTTCCTGCCTTTCTGGTAGGAAAACTAAGCGCTAATGAAGGAGGTTAAGTGATAGGTGGCTTGCAGCCGATGTAAATATTTTATTCTTCCACATCATGCTGGCAAGCATACGCATTGCCTCACCTCACATTGAAGAAACGTCTGCTTTGACTTCTGCTCTCCTTCAGCTAACGGCTTGAAGCATAATTTTTGCAAAGCAGGCTCTTTTTCGATGCATGCAATTCATCTTTTTTACTACCGGTATTTTTGAGTCCCTCTTTCTCTCTCTCAACTCACCAAAACCAAAGCTGCCCCCCCTGCCGTCAACGCGCACACAGAGAGCTTACTTTGCTGGCTTGCATGTGCGCTACTCATAGCATCTTGAATTCACTCATCAGCCTCCTCCAAATATTCCTCTTCCTCTTCGTCCTCCTCTTCATGGCAGTCCCAAGGATTGACAGCGTCACCTTCTGCCACTTCCTCTTCCTCTTCTTCAGGCTCAGGCTCTGTTTCCACGAGGAAACTCACCTGCCGCTGGAAACGCACTTTATTCCCTCCTCCCCTAGGTTGAGAGGTTTGAGGCCGCTGCCCCCTGCTTTGCTGCTGTCCTCTGGGCAATGGGTGCCGTACTGTTGGGCTTCTGCCTCCCCGCATGCTTTGCGAGCGTTCTTGGTATCAGGGGGTGAATGAAATCACTCTAGGCACGAATTCGGAGCAAGGTTCATCGCTTTCACCCTTCACCATTGTCACAAAATCTTTCAAAGCCCAGCAGTTGGTCGGCATGTGGCCCTTTCTTCTACACCAGAAGCAGATTTTGGCATCTGAGGCAGGGGTAGATGAGCGGTTCCTTGTAGGGTTTGCGGATGCAGTGGCAGGCTTGCTTTGCCCCCGGCCTCTTTGAGACCATCGGCCTCTTCCTCTGCCTCTCCCTTGCTCTAATGCAAGGGTTTCTGTTCCTTCCTCTGGCTGAGCGTCTAAGTCCTGCTGGCCAAAGACGAAGCCGAGCTGACTGACTGATTGTTGGGTGCCGCACAAATCTTCACTCCTCTTGGCTGCCACTGCACATTCGGACACTGTCTCCGGTGCTGCCCCGCTGTTCAACAGCGCAAATCGATGCTCATGTCAAAGGCCTCCTAGGAAAAATTGCCTTAGCAATACCTCTTGCATTGCTGCCAGGAAAGTTGCGCTGACTGGGAAATGCTGTTCGACAACTTTTCGAAGTCTGGCTAGGAAAGCCATGACTTTTTCCCCAGGCTGCTGGACAATGCCTTTGCAGACTGATAGTTGGTTTACTTCCGGGGAACTGTTGAAAGTTGCTACTAAGGTTGCCCTGATCACGTCATAGCTTAGCTTTCCCCGATTGGTATCTGGCAGGCCTCTGTAGGTGTCCAATGCAGGTCCCTCTAAGTAGGGAACAATGAGTGTATGCCAGGTATCCTGGTTTTGGCCTTTTGCGCGTGCAATTTCTGTGAAACAGGTCAGCCATTGCATGGCATTGCCATCACCGTCATAGGTTTTTAGGCCCATCAGGTGATATTGAGGGGGCGTGCGGCCCGGGAGATCAGCGGTATCACCATTAACATCAGGCATCTCAGTCTTTTTGGACTTCAGCTCAGGGGGAGGATAGAGTGACCTTTTACGTGGCTCGGAGTTCCTAGAGCTAGTTGCAAACCCAACGACAGAGCCAGTTTGCGAGGGGCTCTCACTACCCTATACTGGATGTCGCTGCGCAAGGGTGGGGACTAGGCCTAGTTGACCAGAACCAATGTAAGGATCTGTAGTGCGGTTACGGAGGCAGGATGGCAGGAGGTTTATCATGAGGAAGCGAGAGAAGAGACTGATCTCAGGGTGAGATCCAAGGTGCAGGAGCTGTCTTATTGTGACTATGCTCCAGACGGGGGTCATGCACCTTACATGACATTTACATAGAGCAGGATTTCTGCGCTGAATTCTGCTAAATGCTTTATCATTTTGCTCCAGATAAAACTTAAAACTTGTTCAAATAACATGTTAGTGTTAGAAATCATTAACAAAATAACAATGTCTGAATGTAAAGGTGACCAAGATGATAATGGCAAATTTATTCAACAATGTGACTTGCTTCTGCAACATATTAAAGACACAGGCATAGATGGCATCATTGCTGAGTATGAGATGATCCGGAAAGATATCAACAGTCCAAATGGGTTAACAATGGAAGCATTTGCAGCTAACATTGAGAGAAATAGGTATATGGATGTAGGTTGCTGGGATCAAACACGAGTGATACTGCAGAAACCCAATCAATCCAAAGAAGGTGATAGTAGCAACTACATTCATGCAAATTTCATTGATGGTGCAAGGTACCCCAAAGAATATATAGCTACTCAAGCGCCAATGGACAGCACAAGCAAAGAATTTTGGCAAATGATTTGGGAGCAAAATGTATCTGTAATTGTAATGCTGTGTTTAATAATGGAAAGTGGTAAAAGAAATGCTCTCAATATTGGTGTTTGAATAGATCTGGATCATTAGTGTATGACGGATGTTACACCATTACAAAGACAAGAAGACAAACCTTACATCTAGACAGAACTAGATGAACTCCTGCTTTAGATGAACTTCGCAATTTTTGGAAGAAAACTAGTAAATTATGTTTGCTTCTAATTGACATAATTGTATAGTCGTAATGTTGATTTTTTCAAGGTTGTTAATTTGATGCATATCATAATTTAAATATTTGCTAGTAAAAAAATTTACAAATTTTAAAAGGCTTCTCTTAGTGTGGTTGAATTTACACATTTTTGACATGTCCATTTAAAAGTAAGTATATCATATAAAACTGAAGTGGAATAGTTTTTTATTCTTAAAACTATTTGCGCTGTCACGTGTTACTGATGGAGCATCTATGGCACCCTGCCCAGAGCGCCTAGGCCAGGTAAAGCAGTTAGCCAATTTCTCACCCATCTTTCCGCCCGCCGTGGCTGCAAATATTTACAATATCCTTTCTTTTCTTTCCTTGCAAAGATTAAGGAAAATAAAAAAAAGCCAGTTGATCACTAAATTAGGCAGAAAAGAAAAGGTACCGAAAGTATAGCGAAATAAAAATATGGCAGGCTTCTTGCTTGAGGAACACCTGCAGCAAGATCTGTAACATCAAAATGACTGAAAGCCCAGCAGCTACTATTCTATACATGTTTTTAGATCCTGAAACATGGATTAAGGCCATGGAAACTGTTCTATAACTGTTCTATACATAGTTTTAGCCCCTGTATGTAGAACCGCATTTTTGTTCTTCTTCAAACATCCAGATTACGGCATCCCATGCTGCCATTGCCCTCAGAGCTAAGATGAAAGGGTAAAAATTAGATTTCTGAAAATGTTTTTTTATTTGGCTCATTTTGTTGAAGTATTACGAAGTGCGATGATTGAGAAACTAGTAGTTTGTTATTTTCATCGCACGGCAGCAGAAAGTCATTAAAACATTAGCCAAGTACATTTGAAAGCTTTAAATTCAGCACCTGAAAAGGATTAACATATCGACAATGAACATTGCTGTGATGTAGAGGGGATGTTGAAGTAAGACACCAGTACCAACGTTGCCGCTGGAATAGCTGAAAATGTGGTATGGAGAGTGAGAGGGAGGCAGTTAGACCCAGAAAAAGAACCCGACAAACCGTCTATCCAGCTATTTTGTAGTTTATTACCCTACCTGACATGGTTTTTTGAAATTTTTTCAGGTATTTTATCTATCCTGTTGAACAATGTCAGGGCTCGTTTTTGTCATTATGGTAAAGTTGGGTCCTGCAAAAATGATGGTTCTTTAGCGGGGGTCTCTGCTTACATTTACTTTTGTTACTTTGTATTTAAATTATTATAATACAATTTGAATTTTTTTTATAAAAAAATATAAAATTTTGAAGAATTTGCTATCACAAAACTCAGAAAACAACAGAAACGCCTAGAATATGACATTTGAATCTTGGTTTACACAGAAGAGTAGTCCTTCAAAATATGGGTCCATACCAGCTGCACCAGGCAATGGAACTGGCACAAGACCAGGATCAAAAGAAAATACATCAGTACAACTAGATGCTAGCAAACCTCCAATATCATCAATAGATCCCCATTGTAAATTAGAGGACGCCGATTGGTTTCATGGGTTGTTACCACGCAATGAAATTGTACCTTTGCTCAGTGAAGAAGGGTCATGGATGGTGCGCTCAACTAAAAAGGATGCTGGGTTGCTCATTGTAATTTCTGTCTGCTGGAAAGGTTCAGTTAAGCACATTATCCTCAACCGAACACAGCGAGGATGGGACATGCCAGGCCGCTATTTCAAGACAGTCCCAGAGTTAGTGGAATATTATCATCGCACTGGAGAAATGCTTAATAATGCAGGAGTTTCTATCAAAGGAAAGCCAGTACCCCGCTCAAACTGGATGGTTCCCAGTAAAGATGTAACACTAGAGAAGAAAATTGGAGAAGGGAATTTTGGAGAGGTCTACCTTGGGAAACTTAATATTAAAGGAACATGGATACCAGTGGCACTAAAAACTTGCAAAGCATTACTTGGAAAAAATGAGAGAGAGGAGTTCATAAAGGAGGCAAAAACCATGTTAGCTTATCACCACCCCAATGTAGCTAGTATTTATGCAGTTGCCGCAGATACACCTCCACTAATGCTAGTACTAGAGCTGTGTCCTGGGGGCTCTTTAGACAAGTATCTCAAAAAGCACAGTCCATCTCCAACTGAAGTTAAGGTTCGCTTTTGCACAGAAGCCTCACGGGGTATGGAATATTTAGCTGTAAAAAAGAACTGCATCCACAGAGACATTGCAGCTCGCAATATTCTGCTTGGTGCTAAGAAAGAGGTCAAAATTGCTGACTTTGGTTTAACACGACAAGGGACATATCAAATGACAACCAATTCTTCACATCAGATCCCTGTTCGATGGACAGCACCAGAGGCACTGCTTACAGGTAGGTTTTCCAAAGAAACTGATGTGTGGAGTTTTGGAATTTTGATGTGGGAAATATTTGCAGATGGCATGCAACCATGGCCTGGAAAAAATGCCAAGGAAGCCCTACAAGCCATGAAAAATGGAGAGACAATGAAAATGCCTGACAAAACACCAAAGGAAATTGAAAAGCTTATGCAAACAACATGGGATTTGGATCCAACTAGGCGCCCAAACATGTCCAAAATTAGAAACACACTTGAGAAAATATACATATTAATCTCTGGAAAACCTCTGCCATGAATCTGTTAAGATGCTTTGCATTGCATAAAATATGTGTGAATTTATATGTAGATATTTTGCAATACTGTGTTTATAATGATATAATTTGATATTTAGTGTTTAAAATAGTGCTACAGCTGTTCATTATGTTTGGTTTTCAAAATTATTTTGCTTAATAAAAATTTATTTTAAAAACTAGTTTAAATATGAAATTCGCCAAAGACATAAAGTGATTGTACAGTTTGGAGCAGAAATGATTGTGGGGGCCAAAACAGTCCAAGACTTTCTGGGAAAGTACTTTCTTTTCCAATAATTCTAGTAAGTCAGGTGCATGCCTGTCAGGAGTAGAGGCTTGTCCCCTACCAAGTGTATCAAGTAGGCGCAGATTTCCAATGTCTTGGCCTCAACATACTGTGGCAGAAAATAAAAGAGACCTCTAAAAAAGTGCCATTTTTGGAAACGCCCGGGAGCTTTCTGGAGTGGGTATTGTGACATTTTCACTAGAATAGTTAGAGAAATGGATCATGTTAATGCGGCAAAATGCATTGGGGTACAGCAATTTGAAAATTATGGCACTATCGAGTCAATCTGTTGAGTCAATTTGACATTATCCAATCTATGATGATAAAATTAATGATTAGCAGTTTAATGTTTTTAGATTATTTAGTCAGGAAAGCGTTTAAACAACTCTGCCTCCCTTTGCCACTCTGCCTCCCTTTGCCACTTTGCCTCCCTTTGTCACTCTGCCTCCCTTTGTCACTCTGCCTCCCTTTGCCACTCTGCCTCCCTTTGCCACTCTGCCTCCCTTTGTCACTCTGCCTCCCTTTGCCTTTTTGCCCCCCCCCCCCTCCCTCGACTACCTCCCTCCGCGCGCCTTGCCATGGCACTGCACTGTGTCTCATCTATCCTGGATCCTCTTCCCCGAGTCCCCCGCAGAGGCATCACTTCCCTCCTCCAAATCCGGCCCCTACACCTAAAACCACCAGCCAGTGCCTTTCTTGCGAAATTTGATTGCTTCAGCTGCCTGCTTTCTGCCCCCAGACACCCCGCGCTATTTCCTCAACTGTCTGGTTCTCACCGCCAACAACAGCAATGGCTTCGCCCCCTCACCAGCTCTGCCCAACCCAACCCAACCCCTCCCACCAGCCTCCTGCACCCTCCTCATCCCCTCTTCTACCCGCGGAAGGTGGCACTGAAGGAGAGGGGCAGGCTTTGCACTTTGCCTGTTCGCCCTACGGTCTGTCCGCTAAGGGAGCCACTGCCAACGGCCCTGAAACCAGGCATTAGCCTGCGGCCTCAGTGTCCCCTTCCGCACCCACCACTCTCCTCCAACACCAATCTAGCCCATCGTCACCCTTCGAGAGGCAGTCATGAGGGGTCTACGCGGCCGCTACAGCAGCCTGCTCCGAGCCCTTGGGGACTGCCTCTCCCCAACACTGAC